>JAVGWX010000012.1:62499924-62607424 GCA_036924085.1 Ariolimax columbianus | reverse complement strand
CATTATTTCAACGCTGGGATAAGTGGATTAACGTTGCAGGAAATTACATCGAAAAAATAATGTCATTTAAAAAACGTTTTCCTTACACACAAAAAAGCCCGGTTTAGCTTGAACGTCCCTCGTATATCTACCAGACAAACCGATAGATTGGACAAACATACATTGGCTAGACAAACTACACCGATATATATATATATATATAAAGAGAGAGAGAGAAAGAGAGAGAGAGAGAGAGAGAGAGAGAGAGAGAGAGAGAGAGAGAGAGAGAAAGAAAGACTAAACAGACAGGCAGGTAGATTAGGTAGACAGAGATTTCTAAATAGAATAGAAAGAGTGGCAACGGTTCTCGGATGGATGCATTTATGACATACCGGCGTTTAATGATCTTCACCTTCGTCTTCTCTGACACAGGTCACTTTGATATTTCTCAGCACATTCCAGGCTTGTTTGGCACCAACTCTGTCCTTTTATTGATAATGCCGAAGTGGGGTCCCAGGTAGCGATGGTGTTGTACAAACTTGTGGTGGTGGTGGTGGTACAGTTATCAGGTGTGTCGGAGTAAGGGCTAGATTGTGGTGGGGAGATGGACATCTAGTTTAGAACATTCTCTGTGCGCTTTTCCGATGATTAACTTTGTTATGTGTTAATGTTATCGTCTTTCTTCTAATGTCATTGTCAGTATTAGTGCCATTATCAGTATTAGTGCCATTATCAGTATTAGCACCATTGTCAGTATTAGTGCCATTGTCAGTATTAGTACCAATGTCTGTCTATCTATCTATCTATCTATCTATCTATCTATCTATCTATCTATCTATCTGTCTGTCTGTCTGTCTGTCTGTCTGTCTGTCTGTCTGTCTGTCTGTCTGTCTGTCTGTCTGTCTGTCTGTCTGTCTGTCTGTCTGTCTGTCTGTCTGTCTGTCTGTCTGTCTGTCTGTCTGTCCGTCCGTCCGTCCGTCCGTCCGTCCGTCCGTCCGTCCGTCCGTCCGTCCGTCCGTCCGTCCGTCCGTCCGTCCGTCCGTCCGTCCGTCCGTCCGTCCACCCATATCCATCCATCCATCCATCCATCCATCTTCCGTCCACTTATGTCGTTAGACGTCGTGGCTGGGGATGGGGGGGGGGGGGGGTGTGGTGACCTCCATTGTTTCTTATTTTTTGGTAGATGAAAATCCACTGGTGACTTGCCAGGTCAATCCTTGTACCTGTTAGACCCTGGAATATACGATTGCCTATTTTTTAGGACAGGTCAAGGTGGACGAGTAAATTAGAGCAATGTAGACTCGCAGCCTGTCAGACGCCATCTATGCTGCTCCGCTAATCACATAACCAAGACCTTATGTTATAGCTACACAGTCCCCTTCTTGCGATATATTCTATGTGAGGCGAGAATTCCTAGAATAATGTGAGTTGATTTTTAACTGGAATTTTGCCCGAGCAGCGATTATTCTTCTCCATTTCCAACTGCTAAGATATTTTAACGTGCGCGCAACTGCACACGGGTATCTGATCTCCCAGTTCAGATTAGGACAAATATTTACCGGACAATCCACGTGAAGAAATGCCGGTCTCCACCGTGATTGGTACCCGCGACTTTCAGCACCAGAGGCCAACACCTTACCTTAAATCGCCTTCTTCTTTAGACGAGACACTACTACACAGTTTTGTGTCACCTGCGAATTCTGCGCTCTCCATTTAGACTTGGGAAATACACGGACGTATACATCCAGGTACAACAGTCACATATATGCTCCACTCCACTGTAGATACGCCACTGCAGATAAGCATATTTTCGCTTCAATCTTTGATAAGGCCCGGCCTCTAAAAAACAGCCAAGCTCTACACGAAGAGAAGGCAGGCCAGGCCTACTCCGGAAATCTCTGCCAAACTGAAGACTCACCAGTTACATAAAAACCACTACCTGTGCAATATTATGAACAAGTATTTCTGTTCTGGCGCCCACGAACATTCATCGTCAGGTACAGTGGCGTAACCAACATCCATTCTCGGGCGCAGGGGCGTAACCATCGATCAATATGCACATTTCGCGCGCCACAAAGACCAAGTAAGTACACGGTATTGAGTGGATCCCCAAATACTTTGTTTACAACTGAATCTTTCGAAGTTTCTATTTGTTTACTGCAGAATCACGATGGTAAGAGAAAATAGGGGAAAAGGTGGGGTGGTGGAGGGGGGGAGGGGGGAGGAATACACGGAGAAGAAAACTCGAGGAGATAACGAAGACCTAGCGAGTGATGGAATGGGTGGTTTAGAAATGGAGACGTAGGGAGATGGTTGGAACGGGGGGTATAGAAGGGGAGGCGTAAGGAGATGGTTGGGTGGTTTAGACGGGGAGACGTAGGGAGATGGATGGAACTGATGGTTTAGATAGGGAGACGTAGGGAGATGGATGGAACGGGTGGCTTAGACGTGGATAAGGCAGAGAGATGTGAAGAGAACAATTGGTGGATCATAAAGAGAGAACGTAAAATCCTTGGTCAGACGGGGAGAGAAAACCTGTACGAGTGGTTCTTACAGGAATGTGGAGAGGGAGAGAGATCTTACAATGGTGGATCAGACAGGGAGAGAAAGCTTGTACTGGTGGCTCTTACGGGAAGATGGAGAGAGAAAGCTTAAAATGGTGGATCAGACAGGGAGACGGACAGAAGGATAGAGCTGGAGTATCAGAGATGGAGAGAGAGAGAGAGAGAGAATGCTGGACCTGAGGAATCAGAGAGAGAAAGAGAGATAGAAAGAGATCTGGATCTAGTGGAAGAGCAAAGGAGACGAGGAGAGAGCGACAGAGCGAGAGTTGGAAATGGGGTTCAACCAGGGAGACGCGGAGAAAATTAGTGGACCAGACAGGGAGACGCGGAGAGAATTAGAATTAGTGGACCAGACAGGGAGACTTGTGTGTTTATTGAAAACCAAAGCTTTTGAGTGAGATGCTGTTTTCCACTTACAAAGCGTATTATCATCTTTTTAGTTTAGGTCACGGACGTGCTAACACATCTAGTCAAACATAATCTCCTACAACCATTGTGCAAGTTACTGGATACATCGTAAGACCAAATGATCAGGGACGGGTGAATTCGGGTAATCTAGTTTTGTCTTTGTTTGATCCTGGAAGCGGTTTCAGTTTGAGCTGTTTGGTCTACAACGGAGGTGCGATGGCACTTATTTGTTGCAAAGGATTAGTAGAATGTTCCTGAAATTATTATACGTCAGATAACCATTAATAACTGGGTCGACTGGGGGAGCGGTCGCATCAGGCACGAACCACGGTTCGGATTTTCTTATATCAGTCCGTGAGCTCGAGCCCTGGCACGCTGTAATCACTGTCTAGTAAGCCAACTCCCTGTCGGCTAGGTTATACACGCTCCACTGAGCAAAGAGTCCCAACTATCTTCCTAAGAGATCATATCTGAAATGCGGTCATCCTTGACCAAACAGAGTTCCGGTATGTGGTCCGTTCTGTGTCAATGAGTATGTACAGATGTGCCGGTTATGTGGTCCGTTCTGTGTCAATGAGTACGTACAGATGTGCCGGTTATGCGGTCCGTTCTGTGTCAATGAGTACGTACAGATGTGCCGGTTATGTGGTCCGAATGACTCAAGATCGACGGACAAGGTGGGTGAATTTCTGGTGGCCATACAAATACAATCTCCCTTGTGGTCACCCGATAACAAGATGGAGAGATGATCTGCACCACATCTTTGGACCATCAGGGTACTCCAGGGTAAAGGACAGATACGGATTCAATCCGCTTTTTGCTGCCTCTCATCATACAACTTTGATTGATTGAATGCCAGGATTCTATAACAGGAAGCATGAAGTCAACGCCAATTGTAGAACTTGAAAAGATTACAAAACTGCAATCCATGGCCGACAGAAGAGACTGCAGAGCCCAGCTGCAATCAGAGAAACTCAGAAGACTGACTGACCACCCAATGCACCAGAGACTAAACAATTTCGGAAATGGGAAGCTAAAGCGAAAAAACTTTGCAGAAATAGCCAAAGCAAAGATGCACGAAGACCCTATGAACGCACTAACCACACAAAAGCCCATCCCTACTGTACGAAAACCTACCTGGAGGCAGCATATATTTCCAGACGTGGTAGAAATTATACCAGGTATTAGAAACAAAAACTGCCAGTCTGAAAAAGAAAGAAGAGATTCTGCCCTGAGTTTCATTACGGAAAACTTCCCAAGCATGGACTGGACCCATGCATACACCGACGATTCCGTAATAAATACAACACAGAACGGAGGGGCAGGAGCATTCCTGAGCCTACCAAATGGCAGAAAAATAACAGTCATTCGCTACTGGAAAATACACAAGCAATTTCAGAGCGGAGGCAGAGGCACTGAGGGCGGCAGTGGAAGAAATGGTGACAGGTAAAAGGAATGAAAGCCATATAGTCCTGCTTACAGATGCCTTGGCCGTAGTCACAGCACTAAAAAGCCAGAAAAATACTGAACTTAACGATTTAAGAGCAGTACTCTGTCAATTATGCAAGCAGGCCGCACCAAAAAGAGTAGTGGTGCAGTGGGTTCCATCTCACTGCAACATCCAAGGCAACGAGGAGGCAGACAGACTGGCAAAAGAAGGTGCAAAACTACCACAACCCGATACTAGTATGACATACGAAGAGTCAAAACGGCTTATTAGAGCTAAATACATGACCAAATGGGGAAACCGAACATACTGGTTACACCAAAAACGATGCCTATTACCAGTTGAACAGAAAAGAGCAGGTCGTGGTCTTCAGACTTCGCACTGGCCACAATAGACTCAGGTACCACCGATTCAACAAATTGAAGATAGGTGGCACCGACGAATGCCCGTGTGGTACCGGCAAAATGACCGCTGAGCATTTGCTGAAAAACTGCCCGACATACGAGGATCAGAGAGAGCAGATGTGGCCATCACCAGTGGCAACACTAGACAAGCTCCATGGCAGTGTCGACAGCCTCAGGATGACGGCAGCTTTTTTCGAAAAAATAATGGTTACTGTCTGACTGCGTACGAAGAAGAAGAAGAATGCCAAGATTCAAGATTGAAGTAAGTTAAAGAACAACCAATTGGCCCCCATGGAAAGAAGGCGCTAATATAGGCAATACGTAAGGTTCGCCAGACAAGAGACAGCTATTAGTGTTTTGGTCGGTGACCCTGTTCTGTACAGCAACAGGAAATAAGAGTCAGTTTGAATCGTCAGGTAGATAAAATTGGCTCCGTCACCCATGTGTACGTGCGGACAAGTAGCATGGACAGCCGAACATATCCTGCATAGCTGGTTAAAGCTTAGAAAACTGCGCACTGAACACTGGTCCACGGAGATGAACCTTCGCGCAAAGTAATTTGTGAGCCTGTAAGAACTCTTCATTACAGCAAACGTTATCCGAAGAACTGGGCTACACGTGTAGATATGATGGAAAGAACATGGGCAAGAAGAAGAAGAGGAAGAAAAACAAGAAGAATATATTGATCAATAAATCAATAAAACCATTCAGCTCCCCGTGGCACAGAGGTTGTTGTTGTTGTTGAATGCACACAATAAGTAGATTGACTCTTTTGTGCGCCTGAAAAGGACGATAAATGGCGGTTTGTTGTAGCTGTCCTCACATACCGAGTATACTGATGAGATTAGACAGCGGTCCTCCGGGCGGTTGTGCTAAGCTTCATTTGCGTGTCGCTCACTACTGCGGGGATCACGTCGATCTCTCACATCGTTAACCAGGCTGACGTAGAAACAGCCCGATTCCAGCAAGAATATCGGTGAAGTCGAGGTGAGGGTCTTGGTCAGTATGTTTTATCTACCCAGACGTCAGTTTTCCTTCCCGTGGAACAGAGATCCTCATTAAATACTCACCAAGTCTTCCTTTCATGCACCAACATTTCTTAAACTTAACCCGTCGATCCATTTGTAGAACACGGCATTTGGCTCTTTTCCTTCACTTAACCCACATCATACTGTAGATAAAGGCATGGTGACTCACGGATAAATCCCTTTGAAACATCACAGTCCACGGCTGACTAAATGTGACAGTTCCAACTGGAGCATGGACGTTTAGGGCAGGGGAGATTGGACTAGTGACTCTAAGAAACAAAGGTTGCCTAAATGCGTTGGACGAAAGCAGGTCACGCCAGGGTCAATCACTGTTTCGGCACTAGGTCGACAAAGGAAACTAGGAGTTTAGGTGGAAGTCTTTGTCTGGTACAGGGGTAGGAGTTCGGAGCTGACCACTCTGGCGTTCAAAATTGACGTGGATGGGGGTTGGTGACAGTCTGATGCTACCACGAGCGGCTACGACATTTAGATTGACAGTTACTCATGGATAGTCAACTAATACCATTTAATTTGGGAGAAGTTCCAAATTGGAGTGATGGCTAGGTCAGACAACCAACAGAAGTCCATTGGCCAGCCATGTTGTTGATTGAGGCTATAAAATACTCTGCAGGGATAAAACTCAGGAGACTGGCTGGCAGATTGTCCGAGAGACTGTCAGGAAGGCTGAGAGTGAGTCTGGAAGCGAGAGAGTTTGCAGGGTGACTGTGCCATCATACACTTCGAGTTGGCCAGTCGCGCTCAATAGGTGTATGATGGACACCCTGTGAACAGTAAGAGATCTGAATGTGTGTTGTACGTGCAAGAAACTTTGTGAACGATGTTATGTTCTGATTAGGTGTGAATGCACAGATCGACTGAGTACGTGAGCTGATTATAAGTCACGTGCTCTAATTACATATGAATTTCATATATCGCCTCATCATACGTGAACTGATTGCATGTGAATGTATAGATCACCTGGTTGAAAGTGATCTGATTATGTGTGAATGCACACAACTACAGCGAGCTAACTGGAGTCATTAAGTTGTGGCTAGAATATTTAATGAGCGTGGGAAGTTTTATTGTTGGAGGGTTAGACATAGTCTAGTCGGTTGACACGTAGTTACAGAAACATCATCAACAGAGTCTGCTTGAAATGTCTGTTATAATAAATGTTATATATATATATGTATATGGCTTGGCTTTGCTTCGTTGTTCTCAATCTCCCGCTACCAAACCCTGAAAGGGCTTAAGTAGCAGAATGTTGTCCAGAGAACGGATTGCGTTGTGTCGTAGTTTACAGCTTGACTGCGATATTTGCACCTTTCGGTCCAACACATCCGATTCAGCAATCATTTTTTTAGTACCGGGTTTGCATTCCCTCTTCGATCCCTTCTCCTTAGCCAGTCTGCCCTGCTGCATTGTGTTATTCAGGATCACTGCGTGGAAGTGTAGAAGGGTCTTGGCAGCTCTAGTTCGCTGGCCCTGACGCTAGCAGTCAGCTATGGGTCGCTGACCACTGCAGCTCATGCGCTGCTCAGCATCTTGATCCCATATATATATAAATATATATATAATGATTATTTAGTTTAGATGTTCTTTGCTTTTTGTTGATATTGTGCAGCGATCTTTTTTGTAATTAATTATATTGTTTTGTTTTATATTCAGTATAGTGTTTTTCTGTGTTGAAATCGTGTCATGGTGTAGAGACATGTTGTAACTCTTTAGATAAGCAAACTTCTCAACTAAACATAGACACGTGATCAATGTAACTTCAACGTGTCAACTATCAGTTCAACTATAATAGCGTGTTCGGGAAACAAAGATGGATATGCAGTTGGTTTCAGGGCAGGAATCTGTGAAAGTGTCACTCCCAACAGTGAATTGTTGTGTTTTATACCATGATTTTGTTTTATTTTCTTTTGTGGAGCATGCATTGATTATAAACCTTGGCACAATTTGATTTCCGCCATTTAGTCGGCAGGGGAATGTGACATTTCAATAGGTTTTCCCGCTTAGTCAGCCGGCCTATCTAAAGTAAGCCATGCTTAAACAGTCGCTCCATTTGTTGAATACTGAATTTGGCTTCCCTCCTGCCGTTATTAAGTTTGTCTCGACTTTCCGCCTCCATGCGCTTGTAGGTCTGCCCTTTTTTCTCTACACCTTATGATTTCACAGTGACTGCCTTGTAATACAATCAGCTGGTTTCCGCAATGTGTGTCAGATCCATCTCCAATCCTCTCTTTACGGCTTGCCTTACTGGCATCTTTCTGGTTCTTTACTAAATTTCTAAATTAGTCACTTTTTCAATACCATTTTATTCCCTCAATTGTGTGCAAGCATACATTGATGAAATCTTGGGCCTTTTTAGTTGCACTTCTCTTTGTCCTGACGTTACGAAACTTTTCACGGCGATCTTTTTCTTGGCCCTGACATCACGAAACTTTTCACGACGGCATTTTTCTTTGTCCTGACGTCACGAACCTTTTCACGATGGCACTTTTCTTTGTCCTGATGTCACGAAACCATACACTATGACGGACTTGACACTGGAGTTTAGGATCCGTATTTTTATGACAAACTTAACTGGAAATCTAAAAGAGTAGACACAATTTAAAAAAAAAATCATCCTAATCTATTACGTGCTCCACGCCGGTACTACGGAGTTCGTGGATTGTGCTGAGATTCTCTGGTGCTACGGAGTTCGTGGATTGTGCTGAGATTCTCTGGTACTACGGAGTTCGTGGATTGTGCTGAGATTCTCCCAAAAATATGGAGAAGAACAAAGCACTTATGGGTTAAACCGTGTGCAATGACGTTGGTTCTTCTACTAAACTAAATTTGATAAATTAAATTGTAAAAGAAATGTATCTTTAAAATGTACAATGAAATAGTGCGTTCAATTTTTAAATTTATTGTCATGTTGGCCTAAGGTCATGTCAAGTCAGGTCAGGTCATAATATAAACGTTAAGGTCGTTGGGGCACCCATGAAGACATCCCCACACCACCACGCCACCCTCTTTGTCAGCGGTCGCTGCTTGTGCCTCCTCTGGTTGGTGATTGGTCTATTATTTTATGTTATCCTCTCACCACTGTTTGGGACGACCTCTTCTTCGTCCGCCATACACTTTTCGCGCAGGATCATATTTGCAAGACCGTTTGATCTCCATCTGTGGCCGTACCAAATGAGTTTCCGTCTTTTGACCGTTGTCAAAAGTCTTCAAAAGGTCCTATTGCTGTTGCAATGTGTTCTTGTATTTCTCCAGGTCTTGCACATAACGTCCCAGGTCTTGCACATAACGTCCCAGGTCTTGCACATAACGTCTCAGGTCTTGTACATAACGTCTCAGGTCTTGTACATAACGTCCCAGGTCATGCACATAACGTCCCAGGTCTTGCACATAACGTCCCAGGTCATGCACATAACGTCTCAGGTCTTGTACATAACGTCCCAGGTCTTGCACATAACGTCCCAGGTCTTGCACATAACGTCTCAGGTCTTGCACATAACGTCTCAGGTCTTGTACATAACGTTCCAGGTCTTGCACTATAACGTCTCAGGTCTTGTACATAACGTCTCAGGTCTTGCACATAACGTCTCAGGTCTTGCACATAACGTCTCAGGTCTTGTACATAACGTCTCAGGTCTTGCACATAACGTCTCAGGTCTTGCACATAACGTCTCAGGTCTTGCACATAACGTCTCAGGTCTTGCACATAACGTCTCAGGTCTTGCACATAACGTCTTGCACATAACGTCTCAGGTCTTGCACATAACGTCTCAGGTCTTGCACATAACGTCTCAGGTCTTGTACATAACGTCTCAGGTCTTGTACATAACGTCTCAGGTCTTGCACATAACGTCTCAGGTCTTGCACATAACGTCTCAGGTCTTGCACATAACGTGATCCTCTAGTCGAGTCACAGAATTTGGTTTGAGCACCAGGGTCTACCGCATTCGTCTCGTGGAAGTTTTGAAACTTCAAAGGGAGACCAGGCATTTTAAAGGCACGTTTTATTATTATTCTAGAGCTAGAAACAATATCCACAGATGTATACATTTAAGCGAACAAGCTTTTGTTTACTTCTCAACTTTAAACGTAACCAGTCGCTCTGTTTGTTAAAAATTGCTTTTGGCTGCCATCCTAAACTGAACCCGTCGCTCCATTTGGTGAACACTACATTTGGCTCCCATCCTAAACTTATCCTACACTCCATTTGGTGAACACTACATTTGACTCATGTAATGGTTAAAGGTTAAAGGCGAGGCATCGACTTCATTTCCTCGGGTCTCCCCATATGGCACCGTTTCTCTCCGCAGAAAGGTATCTCCGCCTGCCGAGAGCAATGCACATAGTACAAACTTCGTAGCTCCAGCTATAAACCCAAGGACCACCTAACCAGCATTTAAGATATCCTTATTCCAGTCATCTGCAGTGTTGTGTTGTAGCAATTGTTTTTACATGGTGAGGTTGCCAACCCCATGCACATCCTTCTTTAGTCTCCTCTTACGACATACATCTATGTTCTTTGAACGTCAAACAGACGCACATGGTAAGTGGTGGACGGCGTCACGCCTCTTTTCTAAGTTCTTGTATTTGGTTCAAACCAATTGTAAAGCTCTCTCTGATGATCGCTCTGAGATAGGCCCTTTATTGAACTTCCTCTCTTAGGGCTGTTATCTGGTACGAGGATGTTCGTCAAAACCCATCAAAGGAAATACATGGACATTTTTATTACAGATTACTCGAGCATATTTAGTAATCTACACACACTAAAAATATCGCATAAGACTAGAGAAGTAACATACAGACTTTTATTTAATGTCACACTCCTTCAAAGCAAAATATCACACAGAACACCAAAGTGTACACTCTGCAGACAAAATATTCAAGAGACAGAAGAGCACATATGTTATCAGCGTATAACCATATCCCAAACTTTAAAAAGACTTAGACAATAAACAACACACACAAAAGAAAGTAGATAGATATATAGAGCAATTATGCCAAACATTAGCCTCTCAAAAAGACATATACACCCAAACCAGATTACCAACACTTGGCAGAATTTAAACATTTAATTTGGACATGCAGGAACAAAGCACTTTATTAACAGAGAATGTGCACTACACAATTCTTCAATTACATATGCACACAAAAACACAGAATATAAGACACTCGTATTTGAACAAGTAATTGGATATTGTAATTTTAACCTTTGTTCTTTATATTTTATTTCCCGTTTTCTTAAAACTGTTTTAAAAATAATGTGAAAAACTTTATTTTGCTGTAACAATACAAACATTTATTAACAAATTTTAAAAAAAATATGACATGCGGTTGTTACATTAAGTTTTTTTTTCTTCAACATTTGCTCCACCTTTTTTTTTCTTCAATCTGCTGCTCTCAATATTTTTTCTCTTTCTCATTCTTTTTCTTCCTCTCCTTCTTTCTTATGCTTTCTGTCCAATTTGCATTATTAAACTGAATTGTAATGTAAAAATTACACCAAATGTAAAATTGTATTCAAATTTATATGTTCACAAAAGAAAAAGAAAAGTCTTTTTGAAAGTGACCACTCAATTTATTCAGGCGTGTGGGCAATCATTTCTCTTGTTGTGTCCCCTGAATTGGGTAACTTTCGCGGTGATTTGGATTAAAGTGAGTAAGACTGCGTTGTTTATCAACCTCACTCTCTGGTACTGAGCTACCTTTGGCCAGTGACAACATTTTATCGAGACAACTGGAGATAGCACAAGATGCAGACTTTTTCTCTAAAAACAAGCCGATGTGTGTCCACCATTGTTGTCCTTACGATGGTAGACACATATTTCTGGTTCGTGTTTTCGCCTTTTGGTTTGTTGGTCTTGAATTCCTCCTAGAAAATGTTCAATAGTTTTCTAAAACATCTATTTTGAAAATCATTCAGTTTATTTTCTAGTGTCTTTGCTGTTTTCCAGATTTCGCGAGCAAAGAAGGAAACAGCGTGCCTATCTTGTTTGTCCTGGAAAACAGTCGGGTTTTCAAAGGGAGCTTATCCTTGTTGTCGAACACAGGAATAAGCCAGAGCTTCGTCTGAACGAACTAGCGATGGAAGTTACTCCGATGATTTGCCAGTCCCTCTTTACCTCGTTCAGAGATTGCTCTGTAATTTGTACTGGAAACGAACGGCTCCAGTAAGATATGGCAGGATTTTCACCTCACGTATCGATTTGATAAGAGGGGGAGACAAGTATGCATGTTCCCACCCCTCCCGGCTTTTCATTATCAACACGGTACAGATTTTCAATCAGATAAAACATTTGTAAGGCTTGTCGTAGTAGAGTCGATGCGTTCGACAGGCGGGTGTATAGAAAATTGGGACATGTTTCGTTGAAAGACAAGATGCGGAAGTACTGAACACGTTGGGGATGGGGAGGGAACTGCTGTCAGAAAGCAGGGTTAGACAGTTCAGATATTTTGGGGATATAGGGAGGCATATGCTAGAGGATAATGTGGAAGGTAGTTGCCAAGAGGCAGACAATGTTAAAAGCGATCGGATAACATCACGAGCAGGACTGGAAAGAGTCTGTCAGTCAGATTAAATCATCAGGGAAAGAGATAAAGTATGCTGGAGATCTATTGCAGCCGGCCTTCATTGTGGAGATTGCACCTCTACTGATCTGACGACCCTCATTGCGAGATGGCACCTGCACTGGTCAGACGACCCTCATTGTGGAGATGGCACCTGGACTGGTCAGACGACCCTCATTGTGGAGATGGCACCTCTACTGATCTGACGACCCTCATTGCGAGATGGCACCTGCACTGGTCAGACGACCCTCATTGTGGAGATGGCACCTCGACTGATCTGAACTCGTTTAGAGAGCTATATATCCGCACATTAATTCCCCAATCTACCCGCAATATTGGGAATGTGATTTTAGGCCAATGTGTTCTTGTCCAATAGTCCACTTGAGACGATGAATATCAGGCCGCCTGTCTCTACTTCTTAGACTTGCTCTGGTACCCAATTTCTGAGACTGGTTTGACGCTGGCGTCGTTTGCGATCGGAAAAATATGTCATACTAATTGAGGATTGCATCTTGATTGCTCAGCTTTTACCAAAGATGCAGCATAGCGAATGAGCTGATAGCGGCCAGTGGCTGACAGCTTGCATCAGGGTCAGCTAATAAAAGCTGTCCAATACCATATTCCGTCTTCAAACAGTGCCCCTGAAAACATGCTGCACTGATGTAGTCTGGCTAAGCGAATAGGAATCGCAGTGCCCCCCCCCCCTCCCCAAGCCAGCTGAAAACGGATGAATTGAGTCGAAAAGCGCGTATATCGCAGCCTCGCTGTAAACTATGCATACCGTCACAACGTCCTTTTCAGGACAAGCAGGGAAAACGATCGCTCGGTGGGGCGCCACTGTACTAACCACTGATTACCGCGGCGTTCTCCTGTCTTCCAGTCACCCGATTCTCCTGTGAGCGCATTGTGCAGGCTCACATGACTGACCAAGTCGAACGCCAGCTAATAGCTACCTCAGGTACTGTTAGAGAAGGTAAGGCATCGAGTAAGATAACTGTTCACCCCCATCCCCTGACAATTGATACCTAGTACATGAACATCTCCAACACTTAATCCAAAACAGCATAGTTTGAAATTCGACTTACTTTCTATGTCCAAGCACCAGGTTATCCAGTGTGCATCCTCTATCCAGCGACATGGATTGCCCTGTCATTTGCCTCCAGCATGTCGCACTTATTGCATGTTACCTGAAGGTTGGGGCAGGTCATCAGGTGGTCTGGATTCTGTATTACGCTACAATCACTCGTGTCAGCATCTGTGAATCCCTATCGTTTCAAATTCCTCTTGCACCGAGATACACCAGTTCATAGTCTGTTTAGCGACTTCCATGTTGTGTATGGTAGATGATGTCCGGAGGCAGATTCCTCCCGAAGTTCTATCTCTGGGACCTACATCAATTCTTGCCATCTCTGGGACCTACATCCATTCGTGCCATCTCTGGGACCTACATCAATTCGTGCCATCTCTGGGACCTACATCAATTCGTGCCATCTCTGGGACCTACATCATTTCGTGTCATCTCTGGGACCTACATCAATTCGTGCCATCTCTGGGACCTACATCAATTCGTGCCATCTCTGGGACCTACATCAATTCGTGCCATCTCTGGGACCTACATCAATTCGTGCCATCTCTGGGACCTACATCAATTCGTGCCATCTCTGGGACCTACATCAATTCGTGCCATCTCTGGGACCTACATCAATTCGTGCCATCTCTCGACACGGCCACTTTCAAGGCTTGTCCATATCAGCTTTGTTGATTTTAGGAAACTGCAAGTATGTCTGATTTGAGTCTTGTGCACTGTACCTGAAGTCCAAACAGTCGGTGTCTCGAGTAGCCATCCTGTTTTTTTTCGTTCAATTTCGGCTGCAACGCCTCTTCAAATCTTGGGGTGTGCTATGCCAATTATGGGATCTATTTTTATCTATTCGGGTGGGTTATAGGCACCTGATACTATCCGACCAGCCTCATTTATTGCTGTTTTAACTAGTTTCACATGGACAGAGTTTTTCCAGACTGGCGCAGCGTATTCGGTTACGGAAAAAAACACAAGGCAGCTGCAGATGTCCGAAGGACTGAAGGCTTTGTCCCCCCCCCCCACCCGCCCCCTCCCTACACCCCCACCCCTCCCCACATGATGTACTGGTCAGTTTTCGGATGATATTATTTCTTGCGTGTATCTTAGGCTTTGTTTCCTGGCAGTGCGTCATGTAGGACAATGTGCGATCTAACTTTACACCTAGATATTTGGGAGCCGGGCAGTGTTCAAGCTGCTGCACTTGCCACTTAATCTGGTTTTCTTTTTGCCTCTCTGTTTCTGAGGTGGTAGGTACATACCTGGGTTTTACTAGGATTTGGGTTGACTTGATTCTCGTGGTAGTATTCTGCAAGGGCATTGGGAGAACTTGACAGTTTGTGTTCAATCTCCTGAAACCCTTTTCCCTGGACAGCAACTGATGTGTCGTCAGCGTAGATGCATTTCCTTGTGTCTGAAATGGGACTGAATTTACCTTTATTCTAGTTGGTTGTATGTCTTCTGGGCGTTTTCCTCCACAAAGAAGTACTGCATTTCCATGTTACGAAGGCAAAGCCGCGTCCCCAGATATCATGGTCCTTTCTTTGGCCACTTCTTCGTGTTTGTCAGACACTTGAAGTTTGCAGGTCTCTATGTACATTTCCCTCCGTACGGGATAGTTCAAACAAGTGCATATTAATCAGGTCTAAGTACTCATTCTATAACTCTCTTTAATTTTCTCTCTCTATCTCTCTCACTCTCTTTGTCTGTCTGTCTGTCTGTCTGTCTGTCTGTCTCTCTCTCTCTCTCTCTCTCTCTCTCTCTCTCTCTCTCTACTACCGTAACTCAGTATCTCTTTCACTGTCGTTTTGTCTTTCTTTCTATTTTCTATATCCTTGTCTCTGTTTATAACTTTATCTCTATCTCTCTCTCTCTCATTCTCTGTCTCTCTGCTTTTCTTCATCAATCTCTCTTTATCTCTTTATATCTTTAACTATTTATCTTTGTCAATTTCTTTTTCTCTATGTTACTCTCTCTATCTCTTTCCTATTCTCTCACTTTCTGTCTATCTCTCTCTTTTTCTTCCTTTCCTTTTGTCTGTCTCATTCTTTTTTTTCTCTTTCTCTGTGTCTCTATTCTTGTCCAACTCTATTTTTCTTTCTATTTTTCTATCTTTATTCAGTTTTTCTCTTTATCTTTCTGTCTCTCTCGCTTTGTGTCTCTCTTTTTCTTTCCATCTTTATGTCTCTTTCTCGCTCCATCTCTCTCTGTTATTCTGTCTCTCTATTTTTCGTTCCCTCTTTCTTTCTTTTTTTTCATTTATTGTTCTCTCTCTCTCTCTCTCTCTCTATATATATATATATATATATATATATAAAAGAAAGGATCATCGAAAAATGCATGGAGTACAATGTCGACTTACACACTTGCTTCGTAGATTACACCAACGCTTTTGACTGTGTACAACACCAAATGCTACGAAGAATAAAAAAAGACATGGGATTCCCAACATACCTGATTTACCTGATCAAGAACAACAAGCAACGGTAAAAATTAGCTGGTGGGAGATCGGACTGGTTTGAGGTGGAAAAGACAAGAACACATACTCTCCTCTTCACATTATGAGGAAAACAGAGATAAGAACCGTCGTTGTTGTTGAATGCCCACAATGAGTACGCTTACTCTTTTGTACACACTGAAAAGATTGTAACTTAACTTAACTTAACTTGACTTGACTTGACTTGGCTTGACTTGATTTGGCTTGACTTGATTTGACTAACTTAACGTCTTTATACTGGTTTAGAAGAATATGTGTACAACCAGTTTCATTTACCTTACCTTGTTCTAGAAGCTATGCGCATCTAATCTGTTCTTAAATGCTTTACTTGTCTCTGCCTCCACTACTTCCTGTGGCAGTGCATTCCAAACATTCCTCACTCTCTGACTAAAACAAATGTTTCTTAATATCTGATCTGAACCTTTCTTTAGTTAATTTGTAGATATGCCCTCCTGCTCTTGAAGAAGGCAGAGGGTGGGCATAAATAAGGAGTACTCTGAGTGGTGTGAAGTGAAAAGTGGTGTGCCACAGGGCTCGGTTTTGGGACCAATTTTGTTCTTGATATATATAAATGATTTAGACATTGATATGGGATCCACGATTGCAAAATTTGCTGATGACACAAAACTGTGCAGTAGTGTCTCATCTAAAGCGGAAGTGGATATATTGATGTAGGATTTAGATAAAATTCGAGAATGGTCTGTAAGCTGGCAAATGGAGTTTAATGTAGAGAAATGTACAGTCATCAACATGGGTATATCCAATATGGAACATAATTACAGAATGAGAGAAAACAATATTAGAAAGATAGATAAGGAAAGGGACCAAGGGGTTATAATAGATCATACAGGAAAGGTGAGTGAGCAAGTTAAGGTAGCAGTGAAAAAGGCAAATGCAATGTTAGGTATGCTAAAAAGAAATATTAAACATAGGAGCAAGGAAGTGATAGTCAAACTGTATAAAGCTTTAGTTAGACCTAGATTGGAGTACTGTGTACAGGTGTGGAGTCCTTATCATAGAGGGGACATAAACATGCTGGAAAGAATACAAAAAAGAGCGACAAAGATGATAGTGATATTCCAGAATTACAGTTATGAGGAACGACTCAGAAAAACCGGACTACAGTGTCTCGAAGAGAGAAGAATTCGTGGTGACTTAATACAGGTTTATAAGATGATCAGAGGAATGGATAAATTAGACTATAACAAGTTTTTTTTAAAAATACAGCCACCCACAATAACACGAGTGTATAGCTGCTACAAGCTGACTAAAGAGAGGTCCAGGTTAGATATTAGAAAATATTTTTTTAGTCAGAGAGTGGTGTCTGCTTGGAATGCATTGCCAGGGGAGGTAGTGGAGGCAGGGACAGTTAATGCATTTAAGAATAAACTGGATGCGCATAGCTTTTAGAGCAAGGTGATGTAAATGTAACTGGTTATATACAGACTCTGCAGGGTCTTCTAAACTAGTATAAAGACGTTAAGTTAAGTTTTAGATGGCTGTATTTTGAAGAAAAAAAAACTTGTTATAGTCTAATTTAAGCTTTCTTTTGGTTATCTTATAAACCTGTATTGTCACCTCGAATTCTTCTCTTTTCTAGACACTGTAGGCCCTTTTTTACTTTCTTCATAACTCTAATTCTGGATCTCACTGTCAGCTTTGTCGCTCTTTTTTGTATTCTTTCATGCATGTTTATATCACCTACACACCTGAACACAGTACTCCAATCTAGGTCTAACTAATGCTTTATATATTTTGACTATCACTTCCTTGCTTTGTTTAATATTTCATGTTATCAAATCTAACATTGCAGTTGTATTTTTCACCGTTACCTGGACTTGCTCACTCACCTTACCTGTATGATCTATTTTAACCCCTAGGTCCCTTTCCCTTTCTATCTTTCTAATATTGTTCACGCCAATTCCCTAACTATGTTCCATATTGGTTCTACCCATGCGGATCTGTATATTTATCTACATTAAACTCCATTTGCCAGCTTACAGACCATTTTCGAATTGTATCTAAATCCTTCAATATATCCACTTCCGCTTTAGATGAGACACTACTGCATAGTTTTCTGTCATCCGCGAATTTTGCAACCATGGATCCGATATAGATGTCCAAATCGTTTATATATATCAAAAACAATATTGGTTTCAAACCCGAGCCCTGTGGCAATTCACTTTTTACTTCACACCACTCAGAGTACTCCTTATTTATGCCCACTCTCTGCCTTCTTCCCGTTAACGAATTTTCAATCCATTTAGCAACTTCCCCACCTATTCCATGTAATTTTAACTTTCTAAATAATCCTTGATAAGGTACTCTAGCAAAGGCCTTTGCAAAACCTAAATAAATAACATCCACTGACTCTTCTTTATCTATCGTTGTAGTAACCACCTCCATGAATTCTAATAGATTTGTTACGCATGATCCACTTCTAGTAATGCCCTGCTGTGCTGACTATTTCTCATTTATTTGGTTGGTTGGTTGGTTGGTTGATAATGCTCACAATGGGTTGGTCACCCTTTTGTGCGCCCTGGAAAGGACGGAACTTGTGGCACATTGCAATAGCTTTCCTGACATCACGAGGATGATGATGAAGTGGGTCCTCTACGCGACTGTGCAATGCTTGGCTTCATCTGCGTTTCACTCACTACTACGGGGATAACGTCGAACCTCACCTTGTTAGCCAGACTTTTATCCCCGATAACATCCCGTTTGCATGACCAACGAGGCGGCCAGGTGAGGGTCTCGGCCAGTATACTTCACCTGACCCTGGCTAACATTGTTTGATCAGTGTGTTTTGCCTGACCCTGGCTAACATTGTTTGATCAGTGTGTTTTGCCTGACTCTGGCTAACATTGTTTGATCAGTGTGTTTTGCCTGACCCTGGCTAACATTGTTTGATCAGTGTGTTTTGCCTGACCCTGTCTAACATTGTTTGATCAGTGTGTTTTGCCTGACCCTGGCTAACATTGTCTGATCAGTGTGTTTTGCCTGACCCTGGCTAACATTGTCTGATCAGTGTGTTTTGCCTGACCCTGGCTAACATTGTTTGACCAGTGTGTTTTGCCTGACCCTGGCTAACATTGTTTGACCAGTGTGTTTTGCCTGACCCTGGCTAACATTGTTTGACTAGTGTGTTTTGCCTGATCCTGGCTAACATTGTTTGACCAGTGTGTTTTGCCTGACCCTGGCTAACATTGTTTGACCAGTGTGTTTTGCCTGACCCTGGCTAACATTGTTTGACCAGTGTGTTTTGCCTGACCCTGGCTAACATTGTTTGACCAGTGTGTTTTGCCTGACCCTGGCTAACATTGTTTGACCAGTGTGTTTTGCCTGACCCTGGCTAACATTGTTTGACCAGTGTGTTTTGCCTGACCCTGGCTAACATTGTTTGACCAGTGTGTTTTGCCTGACCCTGGCTAACATTGTTTGATCAGTGTGTTTTGCCTGACCCTGGCTAACATTGTTTGATCAGTGTGTTTTGCCTGACCCTGGCTAACATTGTTTGACCAGTGTGTTTTGCCTGACCCTGGCTAACATTGTTTGACCAGTGTGTTTTGCCTGACCCTGGCTAACATTGTTTGACCAGTGTGTTTTGCCTGACCCTGGCTAACATTGTTTGACCAGTGTGTTTTGCCTGACCCTGGCTAACATTGTTTGACCAGTGTGTTTTGCCTGACCCTGGCTAACATTGTTTGACCAGTGTGTTTTGCCTGACCCTGGCTAACATTGTTTGACCAGTGTGTTTTGCCTGACCCTGGCTAACATTGTTTGACCAGTGTGTTTTGCCTGACCAGACGTTAGCCTCGTCGTTCCTCTGATTAGATTAAACTCGTCTAAATGCATAACAATGTTTTCTTTGGTTATTGATTTTTTTGCCTTTGTTTAAATAAGGGGATCACTCCTGCATCTTTCCAATCCCCCGATCCCCTTTGCAAGTGATTGAGAACAGAATATAGGGTTTTGCTAGCAGGTCAAATTTCAAACCGAAATTTTGGGTAAATACCATCTTGACCTGGACTTTTATCCACTTTCTACTCATACATTTGTTTAAAAAAGCGTGACGTGGCTGGCTGTAGTAGCTTTCCTCACATCGCGAGCGTGCCGATAAAGGAGGACCACGGTCTCTGCCAGGAGTTCCTTCTTGGAGTATCACATTGGACAAACCACTAGAGCGTTTCACATTGGACAAACCACGAGAGCGTTTCACATTGGACACATCACGAGAGCGTTTCACATTGGACAAACCACGAAAGCATTTCACGTGGCCGTACCAACAAAGCTTACCTGATTTAATGGAGGCCCAGATACGGTCCGATTCACTGACATTCGTGACGTGATCTCTTTATGATATTCCGAGGATCTTCCGGGAGTTCCTATTCTCCATGGTTTGAGTATTTCGCTCCATTGCAACATCTAATGTCTACAAAGGAACTTAATCGATCGACTACCCGCCTAGGCTTGCTGATCTCCTGAATGAAGACGAAAATCCACAAGCTCAGCAGGGGCCCCTCTGCGCTGAGCATCGCCGTGATCGACAACTTGGTTGCAGCCACCGAGATCTTCGTCTACCTCGGCATCAGGCAGTCCTCTGACGCACGGAGCAGTCACGACATCACTCGTAGGATGGACTTTGGTAGCTGGAAAGCAAAAATCTCCTCGATAGAAACCAGGCAGGGTTCAGGCATGGACACCGCACGGATGACCCCTCTTTAGGTTTACACAGCATGTGATGGATAGACTTCAAGATGGATAAAGCACACTAGCAGTGTTTATTGATCTACAGCAGACATATGACAGAGTCAGGAGGAAAGGCCTTTTGAGGGAAATGGGAATAGAAGGAAAGATGATCAAATGGATACATGCCTCCCTGACTAAAAGAACCATAAATACCAACTTTGCAGGGGCAACATCTGGAAAAAGAACGTTAGAAGAAGGACTGCCACAGTGCTCTCCTCTAAGCTGCACTCTTCTTCATCTATAGGACGGACAGCGGCGTCATCTATGTCCTCGCTCGACAGAGTCTGGTCCCAGGGAAGGCTCTCTCTGGAGACCAGGCTTCATAATTACTCCTCCTGTATCGTCCCAAGGGTGCTGCTTAGCGAAGTGGTTAGCGCGCTGGCTTCGCTTCTGATTGGTCTTGGGTTCATACCCCAGTTTAGGCGGAAATGTTTTTTGTCAGACCGGAACGGCACCCGGGTCGACCCAGCCTTAAATGGGTACCGGTTCAGTCCGGGAAGGAAAAGCGGCGAGGGAGAGGAGAAGGCTACCGCCCTCATATAGCCGAACCTTTGAATTGTGAGATCGCTAACACCTCACACCCTACGGCAGTAATGCTATAGGTTACTTTTAGATCGTCCCCATTCTCCTGTACGGTTCCGAGCCTTGGACATACAGCGGGACCGGCAGCGTCTTGAGGCCTTCCACCTGCGCAACCACAGGCGCATCCTCGGGATCGTCTGGCATGACATATTATCCAACAGTGAAATAGTTCGATGTACTCAACTTGCAGGCACTGTCTCAACGATTGATCGCCGTCGTTTCTCCCTCTTCGGTCACACTGCTTGCCTTTCCCGGGAAGTCCCAGCTCACGCGATTCTCCGACAGGCTGTTGAGGTGAGTACGGGAAGAAGCCGTCCTCATCCTGGAGGCTTCCTCGAAGCCGCCCTCTCAAAACCAGGCTAAAACAGATCGCAACTTCACGACAGAACTGTAGACCGCCTGGGACGACAGAACTGCAGACCTCCTGGGACGCGGCCATCAGACGTGGTCGTGGACATGGTCATTCGATGGGCCCTGGTCGCATAAGCGTACTATTGATTGATTGATTCATTGATTAATTCTCACAATCATACAGGTACACACAGAAGATCAATATACGTATTCAATCGATTTTAGTAATTTGAGATATGTTGTTATCTCTCCAAATCGGCTTCAGTAAGGCAAGACTTGTTATAGCAAGAGCAGTCCTCGTTCGTAGTTCTCTCATCGCCAATGGCAGACCACAGATATTTGAAATAAGTATCTCCATACCAGCAGGGAAGACCTGTGCCAATGTCAGTTTGAAGCAACAACTGTACATGTTGCAGCTCAGAGGCTTATCAGCCAAAAGACAACTACCCCAAAAAAATGGTAATTCTAACAGACTCCAGAAGCGTACTCCAAGCCATCTCAAGCCCCAAACAAGATAGAATCGGGTTGCTGAGTTACCTCCAGTTGTCTTGACATATCTTTTCACTGGTCCAACGTAGCTCCGGATCAGAGAGTGAGGTTGATGACCAGCGCAGTTGCTTTCTCCCCATAATCCACATACAACGCAAGTGACATCACCAATACAAAACCATCTGATGATGTCGCAATCATGACCTGTGATGAGTCACTAACTAACTAACTAACTAACTAGCGAAAAATGCACGTGCGTCGGTACGTGTTATAAAATGTTTACATTAATTCCATACAAAATGTCCGCTTGGCACATCCTCAAAGAAACACCTTGAAACATGGCCAATTTGAATTCTTGTTTGGAGGGCCAACTGTTAGGGAAGCATTCTTATTTAGAAAGGAAAAGCACATACAAGCAGACACCGCTCGAACTGATCGGGGCATACATTTTCCCAGTGACGACATACGATTGTGAGACATGGATAAAAACAAATCAATTGCAGAAAAAGATCACAACTTTTGAAATGAAGTGTTACAAAAGGATGTCGAAAACATCATGAACAGGACAAAGAAGCAGAAAGAGAAATGTTGCAATTACTGCACATTACCGAAAGTTGGCTCTTATACAACATCGCAAGATAAAGCTTATGTATTTCTGTCATGTGATGAGACACAGCGGGATGGATAGAGTGATAATGGAGGCTACGGTTTCGGAAGGGAGGAAAAATGGTGGACCCAGACGAAGATTGGGTCAGGACATTACGGACAGCCTGGGTAGTCTTGGTATGACATTGGTCGACTCAACCTAAACCGAGATGCATACAGAGCTGTCGTGACGGAGGTCTGAGCCGACTCGCCCTAAACCGAGATGCATACAGAGCTGTCGTGACGGAGGTCTGAGCCGACTCGCCCTAAACCGAGATGCATACAGAGCTGTCGTGACGGAGGTCTGAGCCGACTCGCCCTAAACCGAGATGCATACAGAGCTGTCGTGACGGAGGTCTGAGCCGACTCGCCCTAAACCGAGATGCATACAGAGCTGTCGTGACGGAGGTCTGAGCCGACTCGCCCTAAACCGAGATGCATACAGAGCTGTCGTGACGGAGGTCTGAGCCGACTCGCCCTAAACCGAGATGCATACAGAGCTGTCGTGACGGAGGTCTGAGCCGACTCACCCTAAACCGAGATGCATACAGAGCTGTCGTGACGGAGGTCTGAGCCGACTCGCCCTAAACCGAGATGCATACAGAGCTGTCGTGACGGAGGTCTGAGCCGACTCGCCCTAAACCGAGATGCATACAGAGCTGTCGTGACGGAGGTCTGAGCCGACTCGCCCTAAACCGAGATGCATACAGAGCTGTCGTGACGGAGGTCTGAGCCGACTCACCCTAAACCGAGATGCATACAGAGCTGTCGTGACGGAGGTCTGAGCCGACTCACCCTAAACCGAGATGCATACAGAGCTGTCGTGACGGAGGTCTGAGCCGACTCACCCTAAGCCGAGATGCATACAGAGCTGTCGTGACGGAGGTCTGAGCCGACTCGCCCTAAACCGAGATGCATACAGAGCTGTCGTGACGGAGGTCTGAGCCGACTCGCCCTAAACCGAGATGCATACAGAGCTGTCGTGACGGAGGTCTGAGCCGACTCGCCCTAAACCGAGATGCATACAGAGCTGTCGTGACGGAGGTCTGAGCCGACTCGCCCTAAACCGAGATGCATACAGAGCTGTCGTGACGGAGGTCTGAGCCGACTCACCCTAAACCGAGATGCATACAGAGCTGTCGTGACGGAGGTCTGAGCCGACTCACCCTAAGCCGAGATGCATACAGAGCTGTCGTGACGGAGGTCTGAGCCGACTCGCCCTAAACCGAGATGCATACAGAGCTGTCGTGACGGAGGTCTGAGCCGACTCGCCCTAAACCGAGATGCATACAGAGCTGTCGTGACGGAGGTCTGAGCCGACTCGCCCTAAACCGAGATGCATACAGAGCTGTCGTGACGGAGGTCTGAGCCGACTCGCCCTAAACCGAGATGCATACAGAGCTGTCGTGACGGAGGTCTGAGCCGACTCGCCCTAAACCGAGATGCATACAGAGCTGTCGTGACGGAGGTCTGAGCCGACTCACCCTAAGCCGAGATGCATACAGAGCTGTCGTGACGGAGGTCTGAGCCGACTCGCCCTAAACCGAGATGCATACAGAGCTGTCGTGACGGAGGTCTGAGCCGACTCGCCCTAAACCGAGATGCATACAGAGCTGTCGTGACGGAGGTCTGAGCCGACTCGCCCTAAACCGAGATGCATACAGAGCTGTCGTGACGGAGGTCTGAGCCGACTCGCCCTAAACCGAGATGCATACAGAGCTGTCGTGACGGAGGTCTGAGCCGACTCGCCCTAAACCGAGGTGACAAAATACTTGTATGTGCCCAGGTGACAAATTACTTTGGAGTGGTGAGGGGACAAATTACTTATTGTGTGGTGAGGTGAAAATATACAGCAAGGGAGGTGCCAGAGTAGGGTATCTCACATCTAGAAGTCGAGTGTACCGAATCTCTTACCACAGGAAGTCAAGCTTCTCACCACAAGAGATTAAGTCTTTCACCCAAAATAAATAAAAGTCTCTAAAAGTCGAGTTTCTAAACGCTCAAAAGTCGACTTTCTCACTCCTAAACGTCGAATATCTAACACGCAAAAGTCGAGTTTCTCACTTCTAAGAGTCTGTCACTCTTAAAAGTCGAGTCTCCAACACCCAAAAGTACAGTCTCACACTTCTAAAAGTCGAGTTCCTAACACCCGCTAAACGCCAGTTACAAAGTCTTGATATGGAATGGGAGGGTTTGTAAATGAAAGACATAAAAAGATACCCTGTTCATTTAGCTGCCACTGCATGACTAAGTTGACTTTATTTAACCATGTTCATTTAGCTGCCACTGCATGACTAAGTTGACTTTATTTAACCATGTTCATTTAGCTGCCAGTGCATGACTAAGTTGACTTTATTTAACCATGTTCATTTAGCTGCCAGTGCATGACTAAGTTGACTTTATTTAACCATGTTCATTTAGCTGCCAGTGCATGACTAAGTTGACTTTATTTAACCATGTCAACACCCTTGCTATTCCAGCAATTCTAACGTTCGATCTTTAAATTTCTCTTTAAAAAAAAGTAGATTCCACCTGGGGGCACGAATATATGCGGAGTCCCAAAAGTAACGACGGCAGCACGAGCTCCGTAGCTCCCTCCTTGGCGGCTTTGAATTTTCGTGTTACTTCCACAGGTACCCATTTACAGCTGGGTCAACTAGGAGAAGCGGTTATACCGTTGAAAAAAAAACAACAACCACAGCATGCTGTATCTGGAAAACCCAGTGCTACGGGATTTGAACCCAGTTCGTTGGGTTTGTATACCAAGCTCTCAACTCCTTGTTGTTATTTAGAGGGAATGTCTAGGCTTTCAAAGCACACCTGGAAAGTCTGCACCCCTGGTTAAAAGGCACTGTCCCAATGTGTAAGTTAGAGCAGCGGTGCGACTTTGTCGAGCGCTCAGCTTGGCGATGACTCACCTACCCTGGCCGCGAGCGAGCACACAGGTGCCTGGGTGGCTGTTGTGCAACAGCTCAGGTATTTCGGGTTTCTATATACAGACCTGCACGTGCACACCTTCACGTGAACATCAGCTCTCAACAGGCCCGAGCGAGCTATTTTTAGGTGTGTTCGAAAATTGGGAGAGGAAGTAGTTTTGGCCATTTGTTGGTTTAAATACGAAATACTTCTTCTTCTTCTTCTTCTTCTCAAACTCTCACTACCACACCCTGAAAAAGGCTTTGCAAGTAGCAAGATGTCTAGAGAACAGAATACGTTGTTTCGTAGTTTACAGCTTGGCTGAAATATTTGCACTTTTCGGTCTGACACATCCGACTTCAGCATGGCATCCTTGGATTCCAGGTTAGCCTTCCCTGTTCGATCTCTTCTACCTAGCCATCCTGCTCTGTGGCAGCCTGTTAACCAGGATCACTGCGTGGAAGTGCAGAAGGGTCTTGGCAGCTATGGGTCGCTAGCCCAGACGGTATCAGTCAGCTATGGATCGCTGGCCCAGACGGTATCAGTCAGCTATGGGTCGCTGACTCTGACGGTATCAGTCAGCTATGGGTCGCTGGCCCAGACGGTATCAGTCAGCTATGGGTCGCTGGCCCAGACGGTATCAGTCAGCTATGGGTCACTGGCCCAGACGCTCTCAGTCAGCTAAGGGTCCCTGACCGCTACAGCGCATGCACTGCACAGCGTCATGATTTCCTTTTGGCTACATTAAAAGACATAACACTGTTGATGAAAACCTGTTTATAAACATACATAAAACGAAGATAATGACCACCGACATAACACAATGTCAGCATAAATTTACAATACATGGTGAGGAAATAGATCAGGTCACACATTTTAAATATCTGGGCTTCAAAATTGACAAAAAATGGCGACTGCTCGAAAGAAATCTGAATAAGAATAGCCATAGCAATGCAGAGACTGAACAGCCTGAAGAAATTATGGCAGAGCACCAACAACACGACAAAAGTAAAAGTCTTGAGTTTTTCTTGTTGCAGCTGTGGTACCAATATATCCAGATTTACAGTTAAGAGGAAAGACTCAGAAAAACGGCGTACAGTGTCTAGAAGAGAGAAGAATTCGTGGTGACTTAATACAGGTCTAGTGTCTAGAAGAGAGAAGAATTCGTGGTGACTTAATACAGGTCTAGTGTCTAGAAGAGAGAAGAATTCGTGGTGACTTAATTCAGGTTTATACGATGATCAGAGAACCGGATAAATTAGACTATAAAACGTTTTTTTAAAAACAGCCCCCCACAAGAACTAAAGAGAGGTCCAGATTAGATATTAGAAAATATTTTGTTTAGTCAGAGCGTGGTGAATGCTTGGAATGCATTGCCAAGGGAGGTAGTGGAGGAAGGGACAGTTACTGCATTTAAGAATAAATTGGAAGCACATAGCTTTTAGAGCTAGGTAATGTAAATGAAAGTGGTTGTATACAAACTGTGCAAAGTGTTATAAACCAGTATAAAGAGGTTAAGTTAAGTTGTGACTTCGAATAATGGACGATTACCAAACGTTCTACACAAAGGATCGAATCCTTCGAGTCAAAATATTACTAAAGAAACTGGACACTGGAAGAGTGAGACCAGTTCTCGAGTATGGCATTGCGGCATGGACAACAGCAGCAAAGGCGAACTTAGACAAAATTAGCAAACTCCAAAACCAAACCATGAGAGTTATAACAAGAGGCATCAAGTCAACGCCAATTGTAGAACTGGAAAAGATTACAAATCTGCAATCCATGACCTACAGAAGAGACTGCAGAGCCCAGCAGCAAGCAGAAAAACTCAGATGACTGACAGACCATCCAATGCATAAGAGACTAAATAATTTTGGAAATGGGAACCTAAAGCGGAGAAACTTTGCAGAAATAGCCAAAGCAAAGATGAACGAAGATCCTATGAACGCAATAACAACACCAAAACCCATCCCTACTGTACGCAAACCTACCTGGAGACAGCATATATTTCCAGAGGTGGTAGAAAATATACCAGGTATTGGAAACAAGAACAGCCAGACTGAAAAAGAAAGAAGAGACAAAACCCTGAGGCACATAACGAAAAACTACCCAAGCATGGACTGGACCCATGCATACACCGACGGTTCTGTAACAAACACAACACAGAACGAAGGGGCAGGGGTATTCCTGAGCCTACCAAATGGTAGAAAAATAACACTGTCAGTGCAACTGGAAAATTCTCAAGCAATTTCAGAGCGGAGGCAGAGGCATAGAGGGCTGCAGTAGAAGCAGTGCTGACAGGCAAACGAAATGAAAGCCATATAGTCCTGTTTACAGACGATCTGGCCGTAGTCACAGCACTAAAAAGGCCAGAAAAATACTGAACTTAATGACTTAAGAGCAGCACTCTGTCAACTATGCCAGCAGTCCGCACCAAAAAGAGTAGTGGTACCAGTGGGTTCCATCCCACTGTAACATCCAAGGCAACGAGGAGGCAGACAGACTGGCAGAAGAAGGTGCAAGACTACCACAACCAGATTCTAGTTGGACATACGAAGAGTCAAAAAGGCTTATTAGAGCTAGATACATGACCAAATGGGAAACAGAACATACTGGCTACACAAAAAAAACGATGCCTATTTCCAGCTGAACAGAAGAGAGCAGGTCGTGGTCTTCAGACTTCGCACAGGCCACAATAGACTGAGGTACCACCTATTCAATAAATTTAAATTAAGTGGCACTGACGAATGCACGTGCGGTACCGGGAAAATGACCGCTGAACATTTGCTGCAAAACTGCCCGACATACGAGGATCAGAGAAAGCAGATGTGGCCATCACCAGTGGCAACACTAGACAAGCTCTATGGCAGTGTCAACAGCCTCGGGATGACCGCTGCTTTTTTCGAAAAAATAAAGGTTAACGTCTGACAGCGTACGAAGAAGAAGAAGAAGAAGAGTCAAAATATTACAGAAAGATCCTCAGAATACTCTTGACCGAGAAAAAGGCAAATGTAGATATTCGGCGAGAGTGGAGCATAGAGGAGAACTGGTTTATCAATTCCATTTTGGTCAGAAAATGTAAATACTTTAGTCACATCAAGAGACACAACGGTCTTGAGAGAACATTGATGGATGGTATGGTGCCAGGCTAAAGAGGTAGAGGTAGACCAAGAAGACGAGGGCAGGAAGATATCCAGGAATGTCTGGATATGATTGGCGGAGGCTGGAGTTTTGACAAGGGAAAGAGTTTCTTTCAGACAGACTGTGATGGTAGCGACGTTCTGTAAAGGATATGCTACATGATGGTGATGAACACTCTTGTAAAAACCATTGTAATGGTAAAGATAGAAGCACGAGGTAGGTAGAGCTACAGGTAGGAGGATAACATCAAACGATGGACGAGCATCAGTCTGCTTGTGTGTACCAGCAGGGCGAGAAATAGAGAATGTTGGATATTCATTGCTGCCCACCTTCAATTGGCAGAAAGTACTACAACTGAATTGAATTGAAAATGTGTCCCATTCGTCTACATTCATTGGCTCTTTTCGTCTTGTCTGACGAAAGTAATTCTGCTTTCATCACAAAGCCCGGGCATAAATATAGAAACCATGTGTTGTCCATGCAGTATGGTCCCTCTCTCGGTCCGCCTTGTTTGCTCCAAGGGAAAGGTGATACCAATACATTTGGAACAAGGCAAGCTGCAGAAGCTGCCGGATCAGCAGAGCCTGTCGGTGCTTCACTCCTAGATCAGCCGCCAACCAAGGCTAAGGGCCTGGTCTGCCCTGCCACAACACTCAGCTGAGAGATTGCCTTTTCTCTCTCTAGGATAAGGCATTGTATCCTCTTGTGTGTTCTCCTTCGCACATCAACGGTTGTCAGGTTTGGTCGACGCTGACCAACTTTCAGAGTTAACAGAAAACAGGTTGAACAGCCATATCTGACAAAACCCGACAAGATACGCCAGTATATTATCTGTAAGGCTTCAGATGAATTGAAATCAGAGTTTTTCTTCTCCTAGGCTTTCGAGCCCCATCTGCCCGAATCATCTACATATCAACAGTTCAAAGGCAACACATTTTTTCCATGTTTCACTTACCAGTAGCTGCCGAAAACGGATATGTCAGACCGAAAGTTGCAAATATCGCAGTCAAGCTGTAAACTAGCGACAAAACGCATTACTTTCTCCGGACTACACCCTGCTACTGTTAAATCCCATTTCAGGGCTTGGTAGTGGCAGATTGAGAACGAACACAAAAGAAGAAGACGAACTACCCAGTACAGTAATACCCTATCATCATCATGTAGCATGTCCTTTGCATACCGTCGTTCTCATAACAACCGATATGTAAGACACCTCGATCCCTGGCCAGCTCTACCACTTCTGTCACTGTCAACCCCATAGCCTGTGTAATGTCCCTTGTCCATCGTCTCCTCCGGTCTGTCTCTACTTTTATTTCCCAGGTACGATACCATCCAGTACCTGATATCGATCTTTCTAGGCCTGTGTATAATTTGATGTGTCAAAAGTAGGTTTTTTAAATAGATATTATGTTCTTTACTAGCTATTTTGGGTACATGCGTCTTAATTCAACCAAAACAGAGTTCAATGTGTTCTCATCGTACGTCACGGGGCATTCCATTTCGGGTTAAGGGGAGGAATGGTCCATGTACCGTAATTTTATTTTCAATAAATAAGTAAAAACTTATATAAAGACATGAGCGTAGAATAGATGGTTACATTAAGTTTTGCAAAGAGTTAGTGTTATGGTTAGTGTTATGGTTAGGGTTAGGGTTATGGTTATGGTTAGGTTTAAGGCAAAATGTGTTTGGCATTGCTCTGTAACCCTGATGTCTCGTATTGTAGATACGAGCAGCTGGTGACTTTGGTTGCGTTCTTGCTGGTGTCCGAACCATTTTATTCTTTGCCTTTTCATGCACCGTGTTGCACCCACTGTATGTCTGATTATTTCGTTTCTCAATCTGACCAGCCTTGTGACCCCGACATGCTTTCTCAAACACCTCATTTCGCATACCATGAATTTTCTTTCTTGTGCTTTAGTGAGAGTCCATGTCTGACACTTGTAGCAGAGAGTTGGTATAAAAATACTATTTATTAACTGTCTCTTTGTCTCATTGGGATGTGTTTATGTCTTAGTAATGGTGAGAGCTGATAGGAAACCGCATTAGCTTCCTGTGTTCTTGATTCCACTTCTCTACCTAGCCTTCCATCTTGTGTGAAACACGCTGCCCATGTTTTTGAATTCACTGACTTGTTTAAACTCTGGATTTGTGATCTGTATATTTAGTATTTTCTCTATTCTACTGATTTTCATTGTCTCAGTCCTCACTGTACTAATCCTCATAGTATATCTATCGCAGGGATTGTCAAGGTCATTCTGGTGTTGTTCTGGGTTTTGTTCATCTGTTATAGTAAAACCGAGATATTCAAAACTATACTACGATGCATGTTCAAATGAAACCGGACCAACTGCAACAAGTGAACATACGTACGATGCGCATGATGACGTCACTTCTGATGTAAACAGCACATACAGACCTTCACGTTTGCAAAATGTCATTATTCTCTGACTCATGGTTTCCTCGGCAGACCGTTGAAAACATAACGAGTGTGATACGGAATCCGTCCAGAGTTGATCAGCGAGCGGTGATTCGGTTTCTAACAGCTGAAGGATGTTGACCAGTTGACATTCATCGCAGAATGCAGACAGTGTATGGTGATAAAGTTGTCGAAGACAACAGTGAAGAACTGGACAACGATGTTTAAAGAAGGACGTGAGTTAATGAAAGATCTTCCGAGACCAGGTCAGACGAATATTGTTGTGTCAAAAGATGCCATCACCACACTTTTGTCACTATAGACTGCCAGCATTCTGCGATGAATCTTAGCTGTTCGACATTCTTCAGCTGTTAGAAGCCGAATCCCGGCTCGCTGATCAATACTTGACGGATTCCGTATCCCAGTCGCCATGTTTTCAACGGTTGCTGAGGAAACTATGAGTGGGAGGAGAACGACATTTTGTAAACTTGACGGTTGGTATGTGCTGTTTACATCAGAAGTGACGTTATCATGCGCATCGTACGTTTGTTCACTTGGTGCAGTTAGGTCCAGTTTCACTTTAACACGCCTCGTATAAAGGACACATGCTTACAAAATTGCTGGTCTCCGTGTTCCCCAATTATCTCCGAACCCACAGTGTGTAACACACATTTTGTACATAAACCATTTTGACCAACGTTCTCAAAGTTCAAAATCCGCTGGTAAATTGTGCTCACAAATCACCGATCCTTAGATGGCGCGTTTTATAGAGGTGCCCTTTTGCTTGGTCTATTTCGGAGGATTATAATGGCATTAAGAGCGTTCATGGTGCAGTCTCTGTCCGTCTCTGGGATGTATCAGGCAAATTAAGTGAGGGCAGGGGAGAGAAGCTGAGTTGGCTGTGAGTGTTGTGTTGTGTAGCGAAGGATTCACTGTATAGTGGGTTGAGTGGTTTGTTCTGTGTGAATGTTTCTATGTGTGTGTGTGTGTGTGTGTGTGTGAGGGTTTCCGTATGTGCGTGAATTTGTTTGTGTGAGTGTATGTGTGTGTGTGTGTGTATGTGTGAGATCGTCTATACGAGTTTCTGTGTGTGAGAAATCGTCTGTGTGAGTTTGTGTGAATGTGAGTAATGATAATATAAAGGTTGTTTGTGTGTGTGCATGTGTATGTGTGTAGGTGTGCGTATGTGTATGTGTGTAAGTGTGGGTATGTGTGTGGGTATGTGTGTGTGTGTATGTGTGTATACGTGTGTGTATGTGCGTGCATGGGATAATTTGAATGTTTTCACGTATAAACGAAACATAAAGAGTTGTTTGAGAGTGTTTGTATGTTTAGGATGAATAAAGAATTTGTATGTTTGTGTGTAAATGAAAGAAAGAGAGAGAGAGAGCGAGAGAGCGAGAGAGCGAGTTTGTGTATGGGTGTGTGTGGGTGGATGTGTGGGTGTGTGTGTGAGTGGGTGTGCGGGTGGGTGTGTGTGTGGTTGGGTGTAAGGGTGGGTGGGTGTGTGGGTACGAGTGAGTGTGGCGGTGTCCTTTGTGGGAGTTTGTGGGGGTTTGTGTATGTATGTAGGTTCAGGCTTGTTACTATTTGCTTTTAAATGCGTATGGACGTATATGGTCATGGGAGTTTGTGCATTTGGGGAATCTGTAAGCATATATGTGTGTATGCTCAGTCCTGTAACACATATTGCAGTCAGAGATGAAGTGTACAATAAAAACCTTACTGTAGGGAGTCTAGAAATTTATCAGCGGAAGTAGAACCGGTTCATTCTTCCCTACCCTAAATTATCGATCTTAAATCAATGAAATAGTCTCAGAAAAGATACTGCCGTAAAGGTGAGAGTGTAAGGTAGTTGGTTTTTGGTTTGTTTTTTTATGAAATAGTTTCTTATTTTTGTTAGTAAATTAAATATTTAGTAAGTTAGTCAATCAGTTAGTTTGTTAGCTAGTTAGATAGGGTGTTGGTTAGTTAGTTTTATTGGTAGTTAATTAGTTAGATGGTTTGTTAGTTTGATCATTAATTATTTCATTCGTTTCTTTGTTATATAGTTACTTGTTTAGTTTATTAGTGGGTTAATTGGGATATATAGTGTAGGTCAATCTGAAGGCACTGGGTTTGCTTCCCAATTACAGCACCGGCCGTTACTCCAGGGGAAGCAAACCCTTAAAAATGCAGAAGGAAGCAGACCCTTACATAAAATGCATGTCAAAATCTGATGCACTGGTCCGATAGGCGCAAAATAAAAGAATCGTGCAACACACACCGCTTTGGGGAATAGAGAGATAAAGGCGAACGCAAAAAAATAAAATTGTTTGAAAGTTAATCAGTTTGTTAATTGGTTCGTTAGGTCGTTTTTTGGTTTGTTAGTCAGTCATTCAGTTAGTAAGTTATTTCATTTTTTTAGTTCGTTCGTTGGTTAATCAATCAGTTAGTCAGTTGAATAGTTCGTGTGGTAGTTTGTTAGTTAGAATGTTAGTTTTGTAATTAGTTTGTAAATTAGTTTTCATCTATTTATGTTGATGAGTTGCGTGAGAAGCTGATGTGTGCTGTCCTGCATCAAGTGGGTCGCGTCAGTCATCGTCAGCTCTTGCCATTGAAAGATCACAGTAATGTCTGCAGCTATGTCTTCCCAAGATGTCAGATCCATATCCAGAGCCTTCATGTCATGTCTTCCCAAGATGTCAGATCCATATCCAGAGCCTTCATGTCATCTTCCCAAGATGTCAGATCCATATCCAGAGCCTTCATGTCATCTTCCCAAGATGTCAGATCCATATCCAGAGCCTTCATGTCATCTTCCCAAGATGTCAGATCCATATCCAGAGCCTTCATGTCATCTTCCCAAGATGTCAGATCCATATCCAGAGCCTTCATGTCATGTCTTCCCAAGATGTCAGATCCATATCCAGAGCCTTCATGTCATCTTCCCAAGATGTCAGATCCATATCCAGAGCCTTCATGTCATCTTCCCAAGATGTCAGATCCATATCCAGAGCCTTCATGTCATGTCTTCCCAAGATGTCAGATCCATATCCAGAGCCTTCATGTCATCTTCCCAAGATGTCAGATCCATATCCAGAGCCTTCATGTCATGTCTTCCCAAGATGTCAGATCCATATTCAGAGCCTTCATGTCATGTCTTCCCAAGATGTCAGATCCATATCCAGAGCCTTCATGTCATCTTCCCAAGATGTCAGATCCATATCCAGAGCCTTCATGTCATCTTCCCAAGATGTCAGATCCATATCCAGAGCCTTCATGTCATGTCTTCCCAAGATGTCAGATCCATATTCAGAGCCTTCATGTCATGTCTTCCCAAGATGTCAGATCCATATCCAGAGCCTTCATGTCATCTTCCCAAGATGTCAGATCCATATCCAGAGCCTTCATGTCATCTTCCCAAGATGTCAGATCCATATCCAGAGCCTTCATGTCATGTCTTCCCAAGATGTCAGATCCATATCCAGAGCCTTCATGTCATGTCTTCCCAAGATGTCAGATCCATATCCAGAGCCTTCATGTCATGTCTTCCCAAGATGTCAGATCCATATCCAGAGCCTTCATGTCATGTCTTCCCAAGATGTCAGATCCATATCCAGAGCCTTCATGTCCCGCTTACATGCATCCTTGAACCGCAGCTGTGGTCGGCCAGATGTTCTTTCACCACACGCCAGCTGTCCATAAAGAATATCTTTGGGCAGGCAACCGTCTTCCATGCAACGAACGTGACCATTCCATCGCAGTCTTCGTTGGCGAAGGAGGGTGTACAGCCCCAGTAGAGGATGTACTGTATAGTGAGGTTTTCATTCTTAGAAACATTTCCATAAAACCCATCTGGACAAAGAGTCTCCTATTGGACATGTGCTCTCTACGGCTGGATATGAACCCGAATAGTACTGCACAGCACTGGAGACGAACAGGCAAATTGCACCGCATGCTGGTGTCTGAAACCCATCATAAAGTCACAGTGACTCATTACGCGACAACCCTTTTACCTTTTATACTATACTTGAGCCTCAGAGGTGTTCGGCATAAGGGGAAAACAAATAAAAATATAACTTTAAGCGAGGGCTCGACTTCATCGCCTCGGGTTTCCCCATTTAGCTCGGTCTCCAATGGGTACCCCATCTGTCGAGAGCATTGCACTAACTCCGTAGCTCCAGCGATGAACCCAGGGATCTCCGGAAAAAATTGAACACGAGGCAAACGGCTTGACCACTTCGCCACAGAGACCCCCAAGTTCGGCATAACCAGCAGGCAGCTGTAGCGAGGAATGAACGCAGTGAACCATATCTTGGCTACAGTATCTCGGAGCGGAGCAGTCCATAACTTATGTTCCACACTGATGTGACAGTCCGCTTCTCATTTCAGACCTGGGTGGGTAGAACATCCACAGCCATAGTAGAAACAAAATGACAGCACGACAGAAGGGTCCTCTTCTCTAGCCGCTGCACGCTCATTTGGGAAGATACGCCTGACAGCATCTCAGTTCTGGCTTATTTAAACAAAAATTTGTTGGTTGCGTTCGCCTAATTTCTTTATTCCACAAGGCGGTGTGCGTTGCACTATGGTTTTATGTTGTCCCTGTCCAGTGCATCCGACTTCTGCAAGCATTTTATGTAAGGGTCTGCTTCCTCCTGTATTTTCTAAGGGTTTGCTTCCCAGGGGTAACTGCCGGTGCTGTGATTGTGTGCGAGCCTAGCACCTTCTGCCCACGCCGTCCCCCAGTTATGGCTCATCATGTCCACTGATTGTAAGCGAGTCGAACGTTTATAAAGTGTGACAAAGTCTTAATTGTAGGAAGTCTCATCTTTGATGAAGTGGGACATCCATTTGTCTTTCGCATTGTCTTGCGTTTACTGTAGTCTGTTCCGAAATTCGTGTACATACTTTCCATCACCTTTTTCAAAACCGATTTGATGTATCATCATCATCATCATCATCATCATCAAATGTCGTCTCTGCGTAGGAGGTTGACGGTGATGGATCTCCAGCTGTCTCTGTCCCATGCCAGGCTGCTACACTCAGTCAAACTGTGTCCTGACCACATTCTGAAGTTGTCTGTCTATCTATAACTCTGTTGCACTCTGGATCTCTTGCCCTCCACTCTCTCCTCCGATATAACGTTCAGCACATTTAATGTATTTTTTTTTTTGCTTATTATTTCCGCCATAAGCCTCTTATCCACATTGAGTCGTGCCAGAACCTCACTATTTGTGTCTTCCTATGTGTCCAAAAAACTCATCCGAGTTTTCTGAAAACCCAAATTTGAAAGACGCCAATACTCTTCTCCATTTTCTTGTTCGTGGTTAATGTTTCTACTCTATACAATAAAACAATGTAGAGCTGCCATTGTTTGCAAGCAGTCTAACATTTTACTGTACCTTAAGTTGTTATGCTCGATTAATCCAAAGGAATGTTATTCAATATTGCAAATTTTAAATCACTGTGACAATTACATTAAATTTCACAGCACTACACAACAAAATTGTGTCAAGGTGTTTCAAAGGCGTATCCTTACCACGAATGCAAGAGTTACTACTGTATAAGTGACATATGGTAATCTAGTCCATGAACATGGGTAATGTTAAATGAACAGTTCTTCGTCCACAATCATCTTGTGTTATGCTTCTATTCAGGCATGGGCCATGAACGAGACGGTGGGATTGAAGTCTTACACCCCGCCCTAGTTTTGCCTTGTAGGGTCGCTCCAGTGTACGTACACACTACATATCATTAATCAAACGGTGCGCGACAAAATCAGTATAGCTATATTTAGCACAAATTACACGTTTTCTAGCACGTAACTGAATTACAACTTTGAAACGTGAGCACTTTTTGAAGGGAACACGTGCAGGAGTGTCTGTTAAACTTCTTAATGTCTATCCCAGCATCAACAATGATTTTTTTACAATGTAAAATCCAACAGTACTCTTTTGAATTGGCAAAATGGGTAGGACGATTAACGTCTAGTCAGGCACAATATACTGATCGGTCAGACATGTTAGTCAGGGTCAGACACAACATACTGATCGGTCAGACATGTTAGTCAGGGTCAGGCACAACATACTGACCGATCAGACATGTTAGTCAGGGCCAGGCACAACATACTGACCGATCAGACATGTTAGTCATGGTCAGGCACAACATACTGATCGGTCAGATATGTTAGTCATGGTCAGGCCCAACATACTGATCGGTCAGACATGTTAGTCAGGGTCAGGCACAACATACTGACCGATCATACATGTTAGTCAGGGTCAGGCACAACATACTGATCGGTCAGACATGTTAGTCAGGGCCAGGTACAACATATTGATCGGTCAAACATGTTAGTCAGGGTCAGGCACAACATACTGATCGGTCAGACATGTTAGTCAGGGTCAGGTACAACATACTGACCGATCAGACATGTTAGTCAGGGTCAGGTACAACATACTGATCAATCAGACATGTTAGTCTGGGTCAGGCACAACATACTGACCGATCAGATATGTTAGTCAGGGTCAAACACAACATACTGATCGGTCAGACATGTTAGTCAGAGCCAGGTACAACATACTGATCGGTCAGACATGTTAGTCAGGGTCAGGCACAACATACTGATCGGTCAGACATGTTAGTCTGGGTCAGGCACAACATACTGACCGATCAGACATGTTAGTTAGGGTCAGGTACAACATACTGATCAATCAGACATGTTAGTCAGGGTCAGGCAAAATACTCTGGCCAAGACCCTCACATCGGCTTCCTCGTAGCCATCTTTAAACGGACCGTTTTTATAGCAGCCTGGCTAACGGGGTGAGTGATCGACGTGATCCGGTAGTGGTGAGCGATATGCAGATGAAACCAAGAATAGCACAACCGCCTGGAGGAACCCGGTCCGCCTTCATCTGCACGGTCGGGATGGGAAGAAAGCAACTGAAACCCGCCACTTAACGTCCTTTACAGGGCGCACAAAAGAGTTAACCTACTCAATTGTGGGCATTCGCAAACTACAACAATAACAATTTACAAAAAATAATTCTTCAATGTCATTTCTGTAATTATTTCACACGCAAAATGACATTACATTCAGTCAAATGGATGCAAAATTATAAATTGTTAAGAATTGGCGCGAATTTTGGAACAGATTATCCTTCGTGCTTATTGTGCATCTTGGTTGACTGGGTCGTGCCGCAAACAGGACGCAATCCCGATGTCTTTGATATGAAGGACAAGAGGTCTACCCACTCTGCTTTTTGATAGCTCTTTACGTGACAACAGTAAGCAGATGCCAAATTAATTAGCTTCTCTGCTGCTATGGCAGCCAGAGCTAACGTATTAAATTAAACGCGCCTCTTGCATCATCTGGTCTGCTTTTATTATTCTCCATTTATGTGGGCCAAACGTAAACTGGATCATATATGGGCAACAGTGCGCCCGATTGGCCCATCGAATTTCAATATTCTGTAATGTAATTGTTCTTGCTTTTCAGCAACGTTGTCGCTGTTGGTCTATTTGATCTGTCAGTTGATGTGCTGTTAACAGTACCACTATAGTACCGCTATGTATATTATATATACCACTTCAGGTAGTGGTGCTGCCGCTGAATGGAAGTAGTTAAACCAACGACCCAGAGCTGCCAAGACCATTCTACACCTCCACGCGGTGATCCTGGATAACAGGCTTCAACAGAGCAGACTGGCTAAGGAGAAGGGATCGAAGAGGGAAGGCTAACCTGGTAATCAAAAAATGCTTGTTGAAGTCGGATGTGTTGGACCGAAAGGTGCACATATCGCAATCAAGCTGTTAACTACGACACAACGCATTCCGTTCGCTGGAATACATTCTGCTACTTAGGCCCGTGGCAGGGTATAGTAGCGGGAGATTGAGAACGAACGAAGCCAAGCCAACCGAAACTAACGATACTAATAAGTACTGGCACTCTGATCAGGAAATAGGTGGCCGGGGACGGCGTGGCCTAGTGGTTAAGTGGCACGGCTTACAACCCAAATGTGCAGGGCTCGATGCCCATCACAGAACCGGCCGTTACCACGGGGAAGCAAACCCTTAGAAAATGTAGGAGGAAGCAGACCCTTACATAAAAATGCATGCTGAAGTCGGATGCACTGGGCCGACAGACGCAAAATAAAAACCACAGTGCAACGCATACCGCCTTGTGGATTAGAGAAATAAGGCGAACGGAAATAAAAAAAAAATTTAAAAAAATTGGTGGCCAATGACAGCTCCAGATCAATCAGCCAGGACCCTCCAGCGCCAGAGTGACTGCGCAGGAGAGATTTCGGGAGGCATAAACATCCCATTCGTCCGCTAGTCACGTTGTGACGAAACTGCACGACTGGAATGAGAAACTGGTTGTATACAGACAATGCAGTCTTCTGGGGATCGTTTGTGGTAGCGAGGTAAACACTAGCCTTTAAAACCGATGAACGAAAACGGCAGGGGATCGAAATCAAGTTATCAAGCGATTCCTGGTCTTAAGTGAGATGGGGCCACAGTGCCTGCATCCCGATTTTCCTCCAGTTGTCTCGATTTATGTCTTGCCACTAGTCCAAGGTATCTCGGGACGAGAGAGTGAGGTTGATGATTGCGCATTTTCTTCCTCCCTATAATCCAGATACAACGCAAATTACATCATCAAGACAAAACAGTCTGATGTCACCTTCATTGTTTGCGATGGGCAACTAACTAACTAACTAACTAACTAACTAACTAACTAACTAACTAACTAACTAACTAACTAACTAACTAACTAACTAACTAACTAACTAACTAACTAACTAACTCACTCACTAACCATCTAACTAACCATATAACCATCTAACTACCGTTAGATAGAATGAAACGATTTCCTAACCACCAGGTACTCATTCTAGATCTGAAGTAATTCATGATCAATTTTAATTGACAAAAACTACTCATAGCCAGCAACACTAACGATAATTTTGAGGAATATTCGTATTAGTATCATAAATATTTGGAACTGAGTTCCCAAAACTGCTTTCTGTAATAAACTGCATAAGTTCACGCGTTACTGCCCTTCGCGTCTCTGTTCTATCCTGCTAGAGCTACGATGTTTCCACTTTTGCAAGTTAAAAACACATTACTGGAGTTACGTTCCCTAGTGACGCTCTTCTTACTTCTTAAAAGTTAGAGATTATGATTATTTTGCACTTTTAATCAGATGGGATCAGTTGGGTTCTGCAATTACACGGCAACCAGGTGCAACCAATGGTTGCTAAGGCAAATTGCGCGAAGAGTGATCACGTGAACATGCATTTAATGAAAACACGATGGCCTTAAATAGTTTGTCTATTCCCGCGTTCCAGTAGACCAACGTGTTGCCCCCCCCCCCATCCTCCCCTCCTACTCCCCCCCTCTCAAAACCGCCAGATGTGGAAGGCGTCATGGAGACACTGGATACGCAAGGAATGACAACGACATTCGGCGACAAAAGTGGCACATGACAGAAAACTGCACCTCCTCACGACGTCTAACGACATAAGCGGATAGACGATGATGATGACTCTACAGTCATTGAAGTCAAAATTATTAGAACGATTCTATATACTTGCTACCAATATCAAAACTGGACATTATGTTATCAATAACAAAATTTGACGTTATGCTACCAATGTCAAAACTGGACATTATGCCATCAATTTCAGAATTGAACATTATGCACCCCAATCTCCAAACTGGACATTATACAACCAATAGAACTGGACATAATGCCACAAATAGAACTGGACATAATGCCACAAATATAACTGGACATAATGCCACAAATAGAACTATACATTGTGCCACCAATAGAACTGGACATTATACCACCAATAGAACTGCACATTGTGCCACCAATAGAACTGGACATTATACCACCAATAGAACTGGACATTGTGCCACCAATAGAACTGGACATTATACCACCAATAGAACTGGACATTGTGCCACCAATAGAACTGGACATTATACCACCAATATCAGAACTGGACATTATGCCACCAATATCAGAACTGGACATTATACCACCAGTATCAGAATTGGATATGTTGTCACAAATGTCAAATCTGGAAATTATGCTATTAATGTCAAAACTAGACATTATGCTACCAATGTCAAAAATTGACATTATGTTACCAATGTCAAAATTGGACATTATGCCACGAATATCTAAACTGAACATTATGCCACCAATGTCAAAACTGAACATTATGCCACCAATGTCAAAACTGGAAACTAACATCAATTGAAAAACGACAAATCGTAAAAAACAGAAATGAAGTTCTGTTTGAATGAGAATATCATCAGAATACGCTGTTCCGGTTTCGTCATCACTACACTTACCCAATGGGCAGGCAATTTTTAAGTACACAGTGGGTGATGGAGATAGACGGAGCGTAGACAGAGGGAGCGGAGAAAGATTGAGCAGCAGCAGGGCAGAAGTAGTGAAACTAACGACCCTCCTCAAGCCCAGCCCACTGATCAGGAAAGAGATGACCTAGGCCAACCCCGGAACCAACAGCCCAGACCCCTCCAGCTTCAACACGATAGCGGGGTAACGACTCCTGGGGAGATGAACATTCCAATCGTCCGCTGGTCACTTTGTGATGGATCTACACGACTGAAATGAGACACTGGCTGTCTGCAAACTCTGCAGATTCTTCTTCTTCTTTTCGCTTTTCCTGTCTCTGTGTTTCAGCGTCAGGTTATGTAAAGGTTTCTTGACCAGGCCCTGGTATCTGCTTGTGCCTTTCAGCGTCAGGTTATCTAGAGGTTTCTTGACCGGGCCCTGGAATCTGCTTGTGCCTTTCCGCCTCAGGCTATGTAGAGGTTTCTTGACCAGGCCCTGGTATGTGCTTGTGCCTTTCCGCGCCAGGTTATGTAGAGGGTTCTTGACCGGGCCCTGGTATGTGCTTCGTACACGGGGAGCTTTACTGCTTCTGTTATTTCTGCTGTCCGTCGTTTGCGTGGTCGGTCTTTGGCTTTGTATCCATTGTATCTGTGGAGCCTTGCTTTCTGATGGATACTATCTAGTGTTTCACATATCTCGTGACCTAACCATTTGGTTTGCTGTCTCTTGATGAGGTCTAGCACTGGTGTTGTACATACTTGTTTCCTAATAGTACATGCAGCGTCTTCTAAACCAGAATGTTTTGTTAGGTTAATTAAGAGAAGCCTGGATTGGCCCGGAAAGCTACCAGTACATTTTCGCCTGCCAAAAATGAAGCAAGGGAGGGCATCAACGGAAGTGTGACCAGTAACGTCAAGAGAACCACGGAATGCCACCAACATCGGCGACACACCTGGCACACGACAGAAAACTACACCTCCCCACGTCGTCTAACAACACAAGTAGATAGAAGATGGTATGATGATGATGACTCTATACTTTAACGCTAGACCGGGTATTTGTCCATTAATTCACCCCTAACAGAATTCCAGGGGTTCCCTTCATACGTATTTGACAGCTGGTGTATAGCCTACTGTAGAAACTGGCCTCTTGACTCAAGGATGTCCCTTAAATCGTCAAATTCCAAGTCTGACTGAATAACAAACTTTAATAGCGTGTTCGGGAAACAAAGATTTATTTGCATTCGCTTTCAGGGCAGGATTCTGTGAAAGGATCCTTCTCAACAGCGAGTTGTTGTGCTTTGTACCTTGAATTTGTTTGATTTCTGTGTGTGGAGCATGGGTTCATTATAAACTTTGGCACAATGTGAGATTCGTTACCTAGTCGGCCTTGGAATGTGACGTTTCATGGTCATTTTTCTGCTGGTGACTGTAGCGGGACATTCCATTTCGGGTTACCGGGAGAACAGATCGATACAATTTTATTTTGTAACTAATAAGTAAATACTTAGAAAAGGATAGTGTAGAAAAGGCGGTTATATTCAGTTTTACGACCAATGTTCTAGACGAATGTAGGGCCCCAAAAAGGAGCAGAAGAAAATTTGCGGGCAGATTTAAATAATTGGACTACCAAACACCACAATTTAAATTATTTAGGTGGCCAGAATAGAGCAATGTCGGCAAAATTGGCGGTGAAAACGTCCAAACCACTTACTTTGATGCGTCGACTCCACATGAACTCGCACATGTAACTGGTTGTATACAGACTCTGCAGGGTCTTCTAAACCAGTATAAAGACGTTAAGTTAAGTTAAGAATCAAGCCTATTCCTGCGCCAGTTTTACGCTTCTCATTAACAGTTTGATGATTAAATCTAGGTTTACTGGCCATATCGTTTTAGACTCGATGTTTGACACCATCACAGTGACATCCGGACCATGGCCATCTATAGTTTTGATCTAATTTACAGATGGCCATGCCCCTATCATTGTCATCTGTATCTAGGTCATGTCCCTACCAACAAATTCCGGTGCTAAGAATAGATATCCGGTGCTAAAAATAGATATCCGGTGTTATAGATCAACATTATCATCATGTGGCATGTTCTATATAGAACGTCGCTCCCATCATAGCCTGCCTGAAAGAAACTTTTTCCCTTGCTAAAACTCCAGCCTCCGCCACAGTCATACACAGGAATTCCTGGATATCTTGGTGCTATCGTCTTCTTGGTCTACCCCTGCTTCTTTTACCTGGCACCATACCTTCCATCACTGTTCTCTCAAGACCGTTTTGTCTCTTCATTTTCTGGCCAAAATGGAATTGATGAACCAGTTCTCCTCTATTTCCAACTCTTGCCGACCGTCTATATCTGTCTTTTTCTCCGGCCAAGGTATTCTGAAAATCTTTCTGTAACATTCTGACTCAAGGACTCCACTTTTGTCTAGATATTTTGGTAACCGTCCATTTTTCGCAGCCATACGCTGCCACAGAAAATATGCAGGCTCTCAATACTTTTATTTTTGTCGTTTTGTTTGTGCTCTGTCATACTTTCTTTAGGCTGCTCAGTCTCTGCATTGCCATGACTATTCTTCTTCTGATTTCTTTGGAGCAGACGCATTTCTTGTCAATTCAGATGCCCAGATATTCAAAATGCGTGATCTGATCTATTTCTTCACCACCCACTGTAAATGTATGTTGACATCCTGTTTTTTCGATGGTCATTAGCTTTGTTTTGTTTATGTTTATAAACAGGTTTTGATCTTTACTGTGTCCATTTATGGCTGAAATTAGCTGCTCTAGCCCGTCTGCACTTCTTGATAGTAGCTCTGTGTCATCTGCGTATCGTAACTCTGGAATCTCGTAAAGGTCAATCGTAAATGGATTGAAACTTCTAATGTTCTCGTTAATGTTCAATGCTAAAAATAGAAATTAATATTTATTTGGGGTGAATTAAGGAACAAGTGCATTAGACCGCACTATGGTCTAGCTTTTCTCAAACACACAAACACATCCGAGGAAACCCCAGGGCAGCGTGAGCCCATGATATACGGAGCAGACACTGAAATGACACACGGATGTTGGGGGGCTCTGACATTCAAGCTACGTCGCTAATGTGTGAATCATGAACCTGATTCGCTGAAAATTCTATGAAAGCTCGCATGGCGATTAAGATATTATATCTAGAGATACCTAGACATGCAAGCCAACGTGGGTACCTGTTCCTTAATCCAACAAAAAACCGAGTTCACTTGTTCCGGTCATACGTATTTAGCAGCTGATGACTGTACAGAGGCATTCCATTTCGGGTTACGGGAAGGACAGGTCGATATAATTTAATTTTTTAAAAATGGATTCTTATCAAGAAGAAACTGTCAAGAAGGATACAAACATAATGACCTGCCTGTAGGCCGTGCGCAAACCTTGTAGCCAAGTGCCTTGACTCACAAGGATGTCCTGCCTAGATTGTGTCTGTTGAGATCTACATCTATCCTGTCGTTCGGTGCAGGACAAAACCATAACATGGTTGTTATTAGATCGTCTGATAGCATGGATAATGCAATGTTACTGTAGAAACTAGATGCTACTCTCTTTATCATGGACCAAACTTTGACGCATTCAAGAAATTCATGACTGATTTCAAATAAGATAGCAGGAAGGAGCGAAAGCTGAAGCGAAAGCATAATGTTTGACACCCCCCACAAGTTAAAAAGTGGACTATTCTGTGACGTCACTACTTCCAAATCCGGTGCTAAAAATAGACATCCGGTCTGAAAATTATGTTATTTATTTGGGGTAAATCATGGCCATCTGTAGTATTAACGTTGGTCATGGACAAATCATGGGACATGTACTCGAACGTGTTCAAGTACAGAAAATCAGATAATTTGAAATCGAAATCAGGGGTCATGAACTCAAATGAATTCACCATAATGGCCTCCGAGTCACGTGAGGACAAAGGTTATCAGATGAAATTAGTGTACCTAAGGTTAGATAAAAATCAATAAATGACCCCAAAATTTTGAAAAAAGGAGTTCATTCCTTTACATATTTATGGTCTTGCATATTTATGGTCTTGCATATTTATGGTAGGAAGATCTAAAGAGTACATCTATCTCGTGTGCCTGCTCAATTTGGAGAATACACTGGAACCTGAATTGACAAGACGTCATCGCGCGAGCTGGACAGCTGTCTCGTCCATTTACACGGCCCTTGACGGTTGCTAAGACCAGAACAAGCGAGCCTCGCTCTTCAATGTGGTCTCTGCTATGTGCTATGCTTCTGAGACATGGGCACTCACATAATCACTGGAGGACAAATTGAGAGTGTCACAGGCCTCTCTTGAGAGGCGCTTGGTCATAATCACTCCCTTGAACCAACGTATACAAAAGCTCCACAATTCTGGCATACGACGATTGTCCTTGGTGAATGATGCAGTAATCCATGCAGACAAGGCAAAACATAGATGTTCAGGTCACATGTTACGACGAAAAGATGGTCGATGGAGCAAACCGACAGCGACTTGGTACCCTCTAAGTGAAAAAGACCGCGGGGAAGACCTCCAATGCGTTGGTCAGACTCCCTTGCTGTACACACCAACATCCGAGTCACCTCTAGAGGAACACTTACCACGCATTGGACTGGGTCCACTGGAGACAACGTTGGGACCCGCAGCTACGCCGAGGAACGTGTCATCAAGATCAAGATCCAACAACAAAATTAAGGCAAGACAGGTGATGGCTGCAGCCGCCATGTCAAGACTGAATGTGATCTGGAAAAGCAACATTAGCATTGTAGTGAAAGTAAAGTTGTATAAATCATTAACGATGTTTGTTATTTTGTACGGACGTGAGAGAGATTCCGGAGTACTGTGTTCAGGTGTGGGGTCCATATCGTAGAGTGGAAATAGACATGCTAGACAAAAATACAACAACAACAAAAGAGCTACACAAAATGAATGTGGGTTTCCAGAATTATAGATATGATGAAAGTCTCAGAACCACTGGTATGCAGTGTCAAGGACAGAAACGAATTGGCGGTGACATAATACAAGTTTATAAATTAATGAATGGAAAAGATAAATTAAATTATAATAAGTTGCTTAAAGTTCAACCGACTATAAGAACTAGAGGGCCTAGCTCCAAACTATTTCAAGACAGGCACAGATTCAAGGTCAGGAAATATTTCCTTGGTCTTGGTCTTGGAACAGTCTATAGTTAGCTAGTTGCTCAAATCCAGCGATGATGTTGACACCATCAGACAATTTTGTCTTGATGATATAACTTGCGCTGTATTTGGATTATGGTGAGAAAGAAATGCGCTTGTCACCAACCTCACTCTCTAGTCCCGAGCTACCTTGGTCCAGTAGCAAGACATAAGTCAAGACGACTGGAGGTAACTCAGGATACAGGCACTCTGGTCCCACCTCCCTTGAGACCAGGAGTCGCTTGAAACTTTCAGGGTTTGAACCCCCACCGTTTTCGTTCATCGTTTTGAGAGTCGAGTAACCTAGCTCTCGACCACATTACTCACAATGTGAGCGATATGACATGAACATGTTGCTAACCTGGCAGGGCCTAATCTCTCTAAAGCAATGAATTAGTCTATAAAGCAGGTGTGTGAGTCGGCATTAAACTCAGCACTTTTCAACTTATATGTACAAATAGATAACTGTATTAGCAAGCCAGTACATTGGAAGCGTAGCTACTTCATGAAACCAGTATAATATCAAGACCGTAACAAGGGCGAGTTTGTCTGTTTATGATCACTTAACTTTCAACTCTTACGGATTTTTCTGCACGGAAATGGAGCAGTAGATGTCATCGTCGGCAATCATGGCCTCCATCCATTTCTATCACGTGTGTCGTTTACAAACTCTGTTGTTGATTGTCGTCCGTGCCCTTCTCTCAGGCCCTTCTCTCAGGCTGTCCAGCATCTTCTCTCTCACCTTTCCTCTGTCTCTCTTTCCTGCTATCTTTCCCGTTGTCACGCCGTGCTCCAAGCCGCCTCTTCTCATAACATGCCCAAAAAAGGATGACTGCCTTGTTCTGATCCTTGCATTAAGTTGGTTTTGTCGTTGTACCTCCTCGAGTACTGCATCCTCAATCTCCTTTGCAGTCCATGTGATCCGTAGCATTCTTCTGTAAAACCATATATCCGTTGCTTCTAAAGATCTAAGCGCTAGCTTGCTATTTGTCCATGACTCACTGCCATATGTCAGTGCTAGTTCCATGTAGCATCCAAGGGCTCTCTCTTTATCAGTTCCAGCGATAATGTTCTGTTGCACAGTCTTCCTCTCATGGTTCGGAAGACCGGCTTTGCTTGGACTATTCTGCATTTTATTTCATAATTGCATCTTCCATCTGATGTTATGTAAGTATAATGCGAGGCGTGTTCAAATGAAACCGGATCTAATTGCAACAAGTTCAAAGAAGGACGCGAGGTAACGAAATATTTGTCGAGACCAGGTCAGGCACATATTGTTGCGTTAACTCACGCCCTTCTTTAAACATCGTTGTCCATTTCTTCACTGTTGTCTTCAACACATTTTTGTCACCATACACTGTTTGCATTCTGCAATGAATGTTAAACTGGTCGACATCTTTAAGCTATTAGAAACCGAATCACCGCTCGCCGATCAACTATAGACGGATTCCGTATCACACCCGCCATGTTTGCATCGGTCTGCTGAGGAAACTACGAGTAGAAGGATAATGACATTTTGCAAACTTGACGGTTGGTATGTGCTGTTTACACTAGAAGTGACGTCATCATGTGCATCGTTTGTTCACTTGTTGCAGTTTGGTCCGGTTACATTTGAACACGCCTCGTAGATGGCAACTTTGATAAAACTGGGAACGGATATTTTTAGCCATGGAACTCATGTGGGCTACTTCATGAGAGGGGTGGAGGCAGAAGAGGTTGGCTGTTTATCTAACACCACTTGTTCTCTTACTTGATGATTCCCTCACCTGCTGGATTCTACTCCAGGTTGGAGTCACCTGGCCTGTGAGTAAGAAGGGCATCCTGCTAAAACGGTAGTAAGAAAGTGTTGTGTTATACCGTTGTGAGCTAGAAGGGGAAGATAGGAGAGAGAGTGAGAGAAAGGAAGCTGAATTGATAAGACAAGATAAGACAACAAGCAACAAGAAAAGAAGACTCCATCGCACTCGAGGATCAAGTGCTTGAAGAAGTTTCCCCGTTTCAGCTTTTTTAGGAAGTGACATTAAACTTCTACATAGAAACGAATCCTTCGAGTTCAAATGTTACAGAAAGATTCTCAGAATACACTGGACAGACAAAAAAAACAAATATAGACATTCGCAAAGAGTTGAGCATAGAAGAGAACTGGTTTATCAATTCCAGTATGGTCAGAAAATGTAAATACCTTGGTCACATCAAGAGACATAACGGTCTTGAGAGAACAATGATGGAAGGTATGGTGCCAGGCAAACGAGGAACGGGTAGACCAAGAAGACGATGGCACCAAGATATCCAGGAATGCCTCGGTATGACTGTGGCGGAGGCTGGAGTTTTGGCAAAGGAAAGAGTTTCTTTCAGACAGACTGCGATGTGAGCGACGTTCTATAAAGAACATGCTACATGATGATGAATATGTAACAAATATAGAGGAGCAAGCCAAGATGTTAATGGTAAGGTTAACAAAGTCAGACTTGTTATCATCGCTCATCTCCGAAAATTGAACTCGGCGGCATTCTCAACACGGACGTAAATTCGGCACAACCATAAAGCCAGGTTGGATGGTATGTAATGAAAAGTATCATATCCAGGCTGCAAACCTTTACCGACAGATGTGTTTGTTTCATGTAATGAAAACTATCATACCCACGCTGCAAACCTTCACCGACAGATGTCTTCGTCTCGTGTAAGGAAGAGTATTATATCCAGACTGCAAACCTTTACCGACAGATGTCTTCGTCTCTTTTATGGAAGAGTATTACATCCAGACTGCAAACCTTTACCGACAGATGTTTTCGTATCATGTATACACTGAATGCTATAAGATGATCCGTTGATTTGGACAACATGATAATCCGATTGAGACAGCACGATACGTTGATTGGGACAATATGATAAGCTAATTTGGACATTATGATACGTTGATTGGGACAATATGATAAGCTAATTTGGACATTATGATACGTTGATTGGGACAATATGATAAGCTAATTTGGACATTATGATACGTTGATTGGGACAATATGATAAGCTAATTTGGACATTATGATACGTTGATTGGGACAATATGATAAGCTAATTTGGACATTATGATACGTTGATTGGGACAATATGATAAGCTAATTTGGACATTATGATACGTTGATTGGGACACCATAATATTCTGATTGCAACTACATGATACAACGTATGCCTTGTGTCGTTGAATACACTACGCGCGTTGTAAACCAGAGTTGGTACCGGATCCCTAACGGTCTGCCATCTCCCCCATCCTACACGACCCCGAAAGAAAACCCTCGGGATCTCTTAACAAAGTACGCAGACGCATCTAAGATTTGCCTAATTTGACCGTCTTAATAGATCTACAAGTTTATCTCCAGTCTACAGCCCCCTGTCTGTTAGCTCGCAGCGGGAGGTAGTGTGTCAAGGCTGATCTATTTACCTGACAGAATCGCAGATGTCTGATCGGATCTTCTAGGTCACGCGCAAGCATGTTCTGCTTGTAGATGTTGTATCTGAAGCTGGTGTGTCGAAGGTAGGTAGGGGATTATGGGCAGTTCTGGGTTTGGATGTGCCTGGTTCTCGGAGATCATTTCATCATCTTGGTTAATCGTCGTCTTCTTCTCCTTCTTTTTCTTCTCCTTCTTATCTTTTTTTCTACTTCTTCTTTTTCTGTTTTCCTGCTTCTTATTCTTTTTTTTCTTCTTTTTATTTGTTCTCTACTTTTTCTTCTTATTTTTTTCTCATTCTTTTTCTTTTCTTTTTCTTCTACTTCTACTTCTACTTCTACTTCTACTTCTTCTTCTTCTTCTTCTTCTTCTTCTTCTTCTACTTCTTCTTCATCTTCAATGATGGGCACGTGCCGAATGATTTTGCTGTATTCTTGTTGAAAAGAATGGCAACGGATCGAATCGGCAAATGTTTTTCTGATAAGGAAGGATATAAACAAGCATATCCAGCACACGACGTGGCGACAGCAGTAACGATGCGGCATTGAATTCTCTGACTAAAAACCTCTGGATTACCTCAGCAATGCGAATAAGACAGTTTATTTTCTTTTTTTCGACATCACGTTTTAATTTCTCAATCACGCCTTAGAACTTTAATAGAAAGTACCAGACGAGATTAGGAGCTCTGCCCGTTAGCTGAACTGTATTGTTAATGAAAAAGTTTAAATCAGATTTTAAACAGAAAATTCCTTGTTTACAGATGGCATGTCCGTGGTTACAGCACTAAAAAGTCAGAAAAATACAGAACTTAATGACTTAAGAGCAGTACTTTGTCAACTATGCCTTCATTCCACACCCAAAAGAGTAGTGGTACAGTGGGTTCCATCCCACTGTAACATTTAAGGCAACGAGGAGGCAGGCAGACTGGCAGAAAAAAGGTTCAATGTTACCACAACCAGATTCTAGTGTGACCTACGTAGAGTTCAAAAGGTTTATTAGGGCCAGATACATGGCCAAATGGGAAACAGAGCATACTGTCTACACAAAAAATGATGCTTATTACCAGTTGAACAGAATAGAGTAGGTAGTGGTCTTCAGACACTGCACAGGCAACAACAGACTGAGGTACCATCTATTCAATAAACTGAAGACAGGTGCTACTGACGAATGCACTTGTGGTACTGTGAAAATGACCGCTGAACATTTTCTGCAAAATTGCCCGACATACGAGAACGAGAGAAAGCACATGTGGCCATCACCAGTGGCAACACTAGACAAGCTCTATGGCAGTGTCGACAGCCTGAGGATGACCGCTGCTTTCTTCGAACAAATTCAATTTGACGTCTGACAGCGTACAAAGAAGAAGAAGACCAGAAACATAAAATTCGAATAAAAATATGGTAAGACTTGGAACTATAGATATGAACAAAGAAAGACCGGCCTACAAAGTCTAGAAAAGAGAACAATTCGAGGTTTATTTAATACATGTTTATAAGATAATCACCGGAAATGATAAATTAGACTATAATAAGTTTTTCAAAGTACAACCACCTACAAGAACAAGAAGACAGATCCACACATTAATTAAAGAACGGTCCAGATGAGATATTAGGAAATATGTTATTTTAGTCAGAGAGTGGTGAATGCCTGGAATGCATTGCCACGGGAAATAGTGAGGACAGGGTCAAATCATAGCCTACTTTAGATAGACCGTCTGACTCACAGGGAACATCCAAATGAAACGTCATATTCCACCACCGACTAAATGACGGAACTCATTGTGCCAAGGTTTATAATAAAGCCATGCTCCAACAGAGAAATCAAACAAATTCACGGTACAAAACACAACAAATCACTGCTGAGAGTGATCCTTTCACAGAATCCTGCCCTGAAGGCAACTGCATTTAAAACTTTGTTTCTCGAACACGCTGTTAGAGTTACGCTGAAAGTTGACAAATGCAAATTTTGTTATTTAGTCAGTCGTGGAATGTGACGTTTCAAAGGGATTTCTCCGTGAGTCAGAAGGCCTGTATCTACAGTAGGATGTGGTCAAATGATTAATTCAAGAATTGATTGGATAAGCAAAGTTATTTTTAGATCAAATTAATGTAAATAAACTGGTTTTACACAGACTGCACGCTCTTCTAAACCAGTATGAATACGTTTAGTTAAATTAAGTCTAGGATTTGAGCCACGGATCAGGTAAAAGAACAGATTTAGTTACGTATAGCCTTAACTTAATATACTAATGAATCATTTGTTCTTTTCGTTTTTAAAGGTTGGAAGTACAGACAGTGGGACATCTTCCGAGGATAGGATTCTGACATTCAAGAACAATAAGAGATTTTCATTAGCAACAATCTACGACTTTTGAACAATGCAATTTGACTTCAGTCCACCACTGTTTTTGTTTTCTTTGGCGCAAACACACCCCATCTCGTCCATACAGTTGTAGATCTACCCTCTCAGCCGTCATGTGCTTTCTCATGGATACTGGCGAGAGCGAGGATGCGGGTTACAGTAGTAGCACAGGAGCGACGAAAGTGCAGCTTCGTCGTCACCACACCTGGTTGATCCCGCGGAACGTGCTGAAGTTCATTCTTGGAGTGGCCTTAATTCTCTGTATTGTGGGGATGATTCTGCTGGCCATAGGAGGGGGAATAGGGAGTACAGGGTGAGTATTGGGGAGCAGAGGAGGGAGGGGGAGTACAGGGTGAGTATTGGGGAGCAGATGAGGGAGGGGGAGTACAGAGTGAGTATGGGGAACAGATGAGGGAGGGGGAGTACAGGATGAGTATTGGGGAGCAGATGAGGGAGGGGAGTACAGGGTGAGTATTGGGGAGCAGAGGAGATAGGGGGAATACAGGGTAGGTATTGGGGAGCAGATGAGGGAGGTGGAGTACAGGGTCAGTATTGGGGAGCAGATGAGGGAGGGGGAGTACAGGGTGAGTATTGGGGAGCATATGAGGGAGGGGGAGTACAGGGTCAGTATTGGGGAGCAGATGAGGGAGGTGGAGTACAGGGTCAGTATTAGGGAGCAGAGGAAGGAGGGGGAGTACAGGGTCAGTATTGGGGAGCAGAGGGGGGAGGGGAGCAAAGGGTGAGTATTGGGGAGCAGAGGAGGGAGGGGGAGTAGAGGAGGGAGGGGGAGCAAAGGGTGAGTATTGGGGAGCAGAAGAGGGAGGGGGAGCAAAGGGTGAGTATTGGGGAGCAGAGGAGGGAGGGGGAGTATAGGGTGAGTATTGGGAAGCAGAGAAGGGAGGGGGAGTACAGGGTGAGTATTGGGGAGCAGAGGAGGGAGAGGAGCAAAGAGTGGGTATTGTGTCTGAGAGAAGGGATAGGAGAGCGTAGGGTGTGTATTGTGTCTGAGAGGGGACGAGAGAGAGTTTAGGGTGGGTATTGTGCCTGACACATGTGAGGGGAGAGTTTAGGGTGAGTATTGTGTCTGAGAGATGTGATGGGAGAGTTTAGGGTGAGTATTGTGTCTGAGAGATGTGATGGGAGAGTTTAGGGTGAGTATTGTGTCTGAGAGATGTGATGGGAAAGTTTAGGATTGGTATTGTGTCTGAAAGGATGGTTACACAGGGTACAGCCACTACAAGGTAAGTAAGTCGTTTTCACGACAGAAACTAAAGTCAGTACTGGGAGAATAGAGGTTCGTCTGGTAAAAGATCCAGGACAGGTCTGCAGATCCAAAACATCACCAAGTTTACCCACGTAAATCTGATGAAACCACCATCGTAGTTGACGATGGACAACTACTACTACTATTACAACAAAAAAACAAATTGCCATTACTACTACTACAACTACTACGGCTGCTATTAATACTATTGCTGCTGCTGCTACTACTACTACTGCTGCTACTACTACTACTATTACTATTAGTACTATTACTACTACTACTGCTGCTGCTATTAATACTGCTGTTGCTATTACTTCTTCTTGTTCTGCATTCGTTCTCAATCTCTGGATACTAAGCCCTGAACAGGCCTTTGCTAGTAGCAGGATGTAGTCCGGAGAACGGAATGCGCTGTGTTGCTAGTTTACTGGTTGACTGCGGTATTTGTACCTTTTGGTCCGACACATCCGTCTTCGGCAGGATGCTATTACTACCACTACTACTACTATTACTACTACTACTACTACTATTACTACTACTACTACTATTACTACCACTTCTACTACTACTGCTGCTACTACTACTATTACTACTACTACTACTACTATTACTACTACTACTACTACCACTACTACTACTATTACTACCACTACTACTACTATTACTACTACTACTACTATTACTACCACTACTACTACTATTACTACTACTACTACCACTACTACTACCACTACTACTACTATTACTACCACTACTACTACTATTACTACTACTACTACTATTACTACTACTACTACTACTACTACCACTACTACTACTATTACTACCACTACTACTACTATTACTACTACTACTACTACTACCACTACTACTACTATTACTACCACTACTACTACTACTACTACTACTACTACCACTACCACTACTACTACTATTACTACTGCTCCTCTAGCTATTATTGCTACTACTACTATTGCTACTACTACTATTACTACTTTAAGTATTATTATTACTGCTACTACTACCATTACTGCTACAACTACTTTTACTACTACTACCTGTACTATTAGTACTACAACTATAACTACCATTACTGCTACTACAACTAATACTACTACTATTACTACTACAATTGCTATTACTACTATTTCTGTTGGACATTACATACATTGATCTCGGCAGAAGGTATAGAACAGTGGTGGCCAAGCTAAGGTTGGTCGAGGGGCATGTTATGGTAAAGGGTAACACCAAAGGCCCATACCTATAACATCCTTAACAAATAACGTTCTGAGATTTAGTTTTACTGTAATGAACCACGCACAGAGAGCCACGGCAAACTAACGTACTGCACATCTGCCAAGACATGTATAACAGTTATTTAATGAATCTGTTCTTTTAATCAGTTTACAAAATCTTCTAAAGCATGAAAACGTGCACAACAGCTACACGCCTAGAAGTGTCATTAGCTGATTTATGGCTTAACACACTTCACAAGGCCAACTGTGCACAACAGCTACAAGCCAGAAGTGTCATTAGCTGATTTATGGCTTAACACACTTCACAAGGCCAACTGTGCACAACAGCTGCAAGCCAGAAGTGTCATTAGCTGATTTATGGCTTAATACACTTCACAAGATCAACTGTGCACACCAGCTACAAGCCAGACGTGTCATTAGCTGATATATGGCTTAACACACTTCACAAGGCTAACTGTGCACCTCAACTCCTTCCTATAGAAATGTACACACCATTGACCCTCACTCCCACGATCACTTCCCCGTACCGATGCTAAAGACAAAGCGACATCATTTGATCTCATAGACTTCCGACCGCAGAAAAGATCGTCTGTTATTGCTTTCAATTTCTCATTTGTAAAGTAGGTACCGTCACTGTCTTCGCCTGTCCCCGTGCACGATACGAGGTTTGACGTTATCATTTGGTGTTGACACTATCTAGTAGAGCTGTATGATAGAGAGAGAGAGAGAGAGAGAGAGAGAGAGAGATAGAGAGAAAGAGAGAGAGAGAGAGAGAGAGAGAGGGTAGTGTTGTGGGAGGTGGGGAGATGTTACTCATACATTTTGGGTCTTTTTGGTTTTGTTTCTGGTGCCTGTGGGTGCTATCTTGTAATATTTCTTTTTAGCTCAACGGTCGAAGTATACATTCATTTTCAATCAATAATAAGAGGCCGGCTAAAACTGGTTCGTGGACCGGTCAAACTTGGTAGGCGGGCAGAATCTGGCCGCGGGCCGTAGTTTCGCCACCTCTGGTATAGGACAGTCATATATATGTGCTGTTTTCTTTGCTCGGGTCATCACTCTCACCAAAGCCATTCTGTAAGACTCGATCTTTAGCCATTTTTCTCCATCTCTGTCACGATCATGTTCAGAAGATCTGTGACGGTATGTGTCCATCTTTGTCTTCTGCCTTTTCCTCGTCTTCCAGGTACCATATCTCCCGGCAGAGTTGTTTTTTTTCCAAGACTGTTGCCGTTTGTTGTGTCCAAATTATTTAAGTTTTCTTTATGTAATGCAGTTTTTCAGCCAATTTTGATATATGTCCAGCTTATCTAGGACGTCTATGTTTTTCTTTTCCGTTTTTCTTAGTATTTTGACCACTTTTCTGAAGCATTTTTGCTCAAAAGATTCGATTTTCGTCGTTTGTGTTTGTGCGTTTGTCCATGTTTCGCTTTGACATTACAGGACAAATATTTGTGTCCACTAGAAACTTAGACAGACCGAGTATTGGTGTCCACAAGAAACTTAGAGCGAGTATTGGTGTCCACAAGAAACTTAGAGCGAGTATTGGTGTCCACAAGAAACTTAGACAGAGCGAGTATTGGTGTCCACAAGAAACTTAGAGCGAGTATTGGTGTCCAAAAGAAACTTAGACAGACCGAGTATTGATGTCCACTAGAAAATTAGAGGGAGCATTAGTGTCCACAAGAAACTTAGACAGAGCGAGTATTGATGTCCACAAGAAACTTAGACAGACCGAGTATTGATGTCCACTAGAAACTTAGACAGAGCGAGTATTGGTGTCCACAAGAAACCCAGACAGCACATGTTGGAAATTAATGTCAGAGGTTTGATGATGTTCATCCGTCACAACGGATGAAGACCACTCGTGCGTTTATTTAGATTAAAGTGAGGAATAAACTGTTCCATGTGTCAACCTCACTCTTTGTTCCTGAGCTACATTTGGCAAGATATTACCGAGACGACTGGAGCTATCTCAGGATGGAGATTTTTCCTTAGGGTTTACTCCCGAAGCCTTTCCCATAAACAGGTATCCCACAAGGCAGCAGGGCGGGGATGACATCTATGGTTGTGTGTCTTGTCTTTTCCATAATCGCAAAAGGTCGTACGTACATCACTCAGCGCGTGAGGAATGTGTTGAGCATCTCTCCCGGGCGTGGTACTCTAGCTCATTAGTCACGTGTCAACATTTCACAGGCACCCTAAAACCGACGGTGTCTGCAGCTAGGGCGAATGGCGCCAATCTGGTGAAGTTCAGCTGTGTGCACTAGACAAATATATGAAAGGAATATCAGCAGGTGTAGCAGAATTAAACAAAGCAGTTGTTATGAAGCAGGCTTGCACCGAGATTTGTTAGAAAAAGTCGCCACAGGCATTCAGACGCACGTCAAACTGCTTGGGTAGACTATCGGATGCCGCCGGAGAAAAAAAACGCAACAATCGGTTCAAACTCCATCCCATTCGTTCTTCCTTACGGTGTCGGTTATGGGGTCTCTGTTGTGAAGTGGTCAAGCCGTTTGCCTCGTGTTCAGATGGTCGGGTTTAGAATTCGAGCAGCGAGGGTCGGCTCATGATGTAAATTTTTTTCGGAGATCTCTGGGTTCACGTTGGAGCTACGGAGTTCGTGCTTTGTACGATGCTCCCGGCAGGTGGGATATTCTCGGCAGGTGGGATGCTCCCGGCAGGTGGGATATTCCCGGCAGGTGGGATGGTCCCGGCAGGTGGAATATTCCCGGCAGGTGGGATGGTCCCGGCAGGTGGGATGATCCCGGCAGGTGGGATATTCCCGGCAGGTGGGATGGTCCCGGCAGGTGGGATGATCCCGGCAGGTGGAATATTCCCGGCAGGTGGGATGATCCCGGCAGGTGGGATATTCCCGGCAGGTGGGATACTCCCGGCAGGTGAGATATTCCCAGCAGGTGAGATGCTCCCGACATGTAAGATGCTCCCGGTAGGTGGGATGCTCCGAGCAGGTGAGATGCTCCTGCAGGTGGGATGCTCCCGGCAGGTGAGATGTTCCCGGCAGGTGGGATGCTCCCGGCAGGTGGGATGCTCCCGGCAGGTGAGATGCTCCCGGTAGGTGGATGCTCCCGGCAGGTGGAATGCTCCCGGCAGCTGGGATGCTCCCGGCAGGTGGGATGCTCCCGGCAGGTGGGATACTTCCAGTGTCAGCTGGGATGCTCCTGGCAGGTGGGATGGTCTCGGCAGGTGAGATGCTCCCGGCAGGTGGGATACTCCCGGCCGGTGGGATGTTCCCGGCAGATGAGATGCTCCCGGCAGGTGGGGCACCCTTCTGCGGAGAGAGACCGAGCCATTTGGGGAAACCCAAGGAGAAGAAGTCGAGCCCTCGTCTTTAACTTTAAACTTACCGTGGTTAGTCATCATCCGTGGTACCCATTGTGAACACATCTTCTGATACTTTAGCTTCTTCCTAACAAACATTTCAACTGTCCCAAGCGTCACATCAAATTCTTCCGCTAGCGAAAATAAGCTCCGGCGACGGTCCACCCGAATTGCTGCATGAATATCGGCTATGGCTTCTTCTGTCGCAACTATATACGCCCGACCTGGTCACGGAAGATCTTTCGTTAACTCACGTCCTTCTTTAAACATCTGTTCCCAGTTCTTCACTGTTGTCTCCGACACACTTTTGTCACCATACACTGCCTGCATTCTGCGATGAATGTCGACTGGTCGACATCATCCGGCTGTTAGGAACTAAATCACCGTTCACTGATCAACCCTGGACGGATTCCCTATCACACCCGCCATTTTCTCAACGGTCTGCAGCAGAACCAATGAATGCGAGGATAATGGACACGTGCACACTTGTACGTTATTATTAAGTCAGATGTGACGTCACCATGCTCCTCGAGCGTTTGTCCAAGTGGCTTAGCAAGGTCGGGTTTCATTTGAACACGCCCTGCACATAAAAAATAAGTTTTCAAAAGACACATATGGGATCAAGATGCTGAGCAGCGCATGAGCTGCATTGGTCAACGACTCATAGCTGACTGCTAGCGTCAGGGCCAGCGAACCAAAGCTGCCAAGACCCTTCTACACCTCCACGCGGTGATCCTGGATAACAGGTTGCAGCAGGGTAGACTTGCTAAGCAGAAGGGATCGAAAAGGGAATGCTAACCTGGTACTCAAAAAATGCTTGCTGAAGTCGGATGTGTTGGACCGAAAGGTACAAATATCGCAGTCAAGCTGTATACTACGACACAACGCATTCCGTTCTCTGGACTACATTCTACTACTTAAGCCCTTTCAGGGTTTGGTAGTGGGAGAATGAGAATGAACGAAGCCAAGCCAAAAGACATATAGCTAGAACAAATTCATATGACCAAGAGAACAAACATGCATGTATTTAAGCCATGTGCTCCACAGAGAGCTAGCAGGTTTTGATAACTACCATTTATTTGCTTCATATTTACAGGCTTCGTGTGACGGGAGGGATTCTATTCGCTCTAGGAGTTATCGGCATCCTGGTCAGCATTGTAATCTGTCAGTACGCCTACTTCGTCTATGGAACAAAAGACCAATCAGTTCAGACGGTAAGAATCAATTGCTTCCACTGTCCCAAGTCACTCATACCTTCCTGATATTCTTCCTTCTTGTGTAATGACTCATTGTTATCTAAATTGTAGCCTGTATTAATGAAGGAAAAAAGGCATATGACCAGGTAAACCGATGTAGGCTATTGGAGGTAATGGAGGAATATGGTGTCAAGCGTCAACTACTGGTTTGTGCGTGCCTTGTACGTCAACAGTGACGGTGCATTACGAACGAATGCAGCTATGACACATTGGTTTCCAGTGCTGAGTGGTGTACGACAGGTGTGTGTTCTTTCTCCATTTTTATTCATAATTTAGATGGACAAAATCACACAGTTGGCTAACTCTCATGATGAGTCTCTCAATGAACTATTGTTTGCTGATGATCAAGTCATCTTTTACCAAAATGGAAAAGATCTACAATACCTTCTGAACTATCTCTATTTCCCTTGTAACGAATATAACATGAAGATCAATACAGGCAAGACAGAGGCTATGTTGATTTCACGGGAGAAGTGCAGCCGGAAAGACAATCCATGACCGAATCCACAACACCACACTGAGGCAGACAGTGGGGACAAAACCCAGTCAGTACTCCCAACAAATCAAGTGGTTAGGTAATTTAGTCAGAATGAATTATGGCCAGCCTGAATCAAGAGCATATCATATGAAGATCTCCGGTCCATGAGCAAGAGGCAAACCACCATCAAGGGTGTCTCTGACACTCTCAGGAAGCGACACCTAACGACAGCACAATCCTCCCATTTGGCGATAACAAGAAATCTAGGCACCCCACCTCTCCACGAGGCCGTACGACAGAGTATAAGGACAAAAGAAAGAAACACAGTTAGCTAACGTTATACGTTTAAAAAAAAAAGATCCACCAATGCATACTATCGTGTACAATATGTAATGTAGCCAAGATAGAGCAGCCACGATTACAACTGGTGTTCTATACGCCCTCCATCGAACACAGCACAGAGTTACACAACCCTCTCGTCCTCAATACTCTGCCCTAATTGTGTCCAGTTTCCACCAGCCTCTTCTGCAACTCGGCCACATCTTCTACATAAATAAAACAGTGTTTAGCCTCGACCTTGCTCTAGAAACTAGAAGCAATATGCAAGAAAACAAGTACACATTTATTATTTTTAAAAATTTCCTGAAGGTCTTGTGTTTTAAAAGTAAGAGGACTACTTCTTTCTTACTTTTCTTTTCGCTTTTTGTCCTGCTTGTGCCTTTCAGTGCAAGATTATGGCTTGGCTTGGCTTCGTTCATTCTCAATATCCAGCTACTAAACACAGAACCAGACTGATAGGAACGCCACTGAGAAAGGTAAAGGTATTTACGTACCTAGGAAGTATCATCAAAATGGAAGGAGTGACAGACGAGGATATACAAACAATGATACAACAAACAGGAGTTGCATTCGGAATGTTGAAACCAATATGGAACTCCAAGGAAATAAGAAGGAAGTCAAAAATAAGGATTTTCAATTCAAATCTGAAGCCAGTCCTGCTGTATGGAGCGGAAACCTGGAGGATGACCAAAGGCAATGACAGCAGACAGCAAGGTTTTGTCAACAGATGCCTGAGAAAGATTCTTGGTGTAAAATGGTTTTAGAAAGTTACAAACGACAGACTGTCGGAGAAAGCGGGAATCGATAAATTGGAGCAGGACATATTAGGAAGAAAGTAAAGATGGATTGGTCATGTATTCAGAAGACCCAGGCCAGTATCACCAGGCAATACCTGTCATTGAACCCCCAGGGAAAGAGAGGCATAGGCAGACCAAGGAATACATGGAGACGAGATCTGGAGGAGGAAGTAAAGAACACGGGAAAAAGATGGAAGGAAGTGGAAACGATTGCACAGAACAGAGCTGCTTGGCGAGGGTTTGTTGATGGCATATGCACCCCTTGGGGGATAGAAGGCGAAATAGAGAGAGAGAGAGAGAGAGAGAAAGAGAGAGAGAGAGAGAACATAAGATAAGGTGATGATACTAAATGATGACATAAGGTGAAAGTATTAGCTGTATAATGATGATATTTGATGAGATAAGATGATTCTATTCGAATAAACAAGATAGTGATATTGGATGAGATAAGATGATGATATTAGTTGATCAAATGATGATATTAGATGAGATGAAAGCATGATATTGGAGAAGATAATTATAGGTAAGATAAGATGATGATATTAGTTGATCAAATGATGATATTAGATGAGATGAAAGCATGATATTGGAGAAGATAATTATAGGTAAGATAAGATGATGATATTAGTGGATCAAATGGGTTGATCATTGTATGAGACAACATGACGATATTAGATGGGATAGGATAATAATATTAGAAGATAGGAGGATGATATTAGATGAGGTAAGATGATTCTACTGCCGAAGACAGATGTGTCGGACCTAAAGGTGCAAATATCGCAGTAAAACTGTAAACTAGCGACACATTCCGTTCTCCAGACTATATACTGCAACTTGCAAAGCCAAGTTCACTGCTTGGTATAGGGAGTTTGAGAACGAGCTCAGAAGAAGAAGAAGATTCTATTAGATGAGAAAGCATGATGATATTCGGTTGGATAACATGACAAAATTAGATAAGACTTGACGATATTAGGTGGTATAGGTTAGGGGACGGCGCGGGCTAGTGGTTAAGTTACACGGCTCACAACCAAAAGGTGCTGAGTTCGATCCCCATCACGGCCCCGACCGTTACCCCGGGGAGGCAAACCCTTAGCAAATGCAGGAGGATGCAGACCCTTACATAAAATGAATGCTGAAGTCGGATGCACTGGACCGACAGGCGCAAAATAAAAACCACAGTGTAACGCAAACCGCCTTGGGGAATAGAGAAATAAGGCGAACGCACAAAACAAAAACAAAAAACAAAAAAAAAGATTGGATAGAATGATAATATTAGGTGAGATAACATGACGAAATTAGATGAGAATAGATGATGAGACAAGATGATGACATTAATCTCTTTTAAAATCTGTTTTCTTTAATGTGCTCGCATTTCTTTCCAAGGATATCACGTGGACAGATGACTACCTGGCAGATCAGCCTGGGTACTCTAGCATTGGTCGACCATCAGCTCTCAAGTCTGCAGACTCCACCCTCAAGAGAAATGGTCTGGCCGGCCAGAAGAAGGTCACAATGGCGCCGGAGATTGGCCCCTATGGGGAGAATCAACCCAATGTCAACGAGGGGGTAATTGTTGATTCCAGGTTACGGCCTCAGATGACGAATAGTCCTTCGTTTGGAAGTGGCACTGTCTACTTTGGGGAAGCTGCAGATCCTCGTGGTGTTGGTGGAAGGAATGTGGCTGGCGCTGAAGTTGGCACTGGTGGAATTCGCATCACCACCCTCGAGCGAAACCAGCCGTTTCCTTCTCCAGGCAGCCATGTTGTTTATGGGGGTGGACAATCATTTTCTGGGAGTGGGAGTGGACAAGCTGGTTACGGAGCTGGACAAGTAGGCTATGGAGCTGGGCAAGCTGGCTACGGAGCTGGACAAGTTGGTTACGGGACTGGACAAGGTCATGCCTTCTACTCTGGAGGAGGCAGCTCCGCAAGCAGTTCGGTAGATGCCAACTATGCATACCCGAAGAGCCTTTCTGTCGTAGGGGGAATAGAGTCTGGCTTCAGCGACTCTGGCTCTCAGTATTCCACTCTGAGATCTATCCCCGTCACTCACATCGTGTCTGACTCTCAGAGGCAACAACAAGACAGCATGGAGTACGCTCGCATAAACAAACACGGAAAGACCATTCACACATTGCCCTCTGATTCATCACTGCAGCGAGGTTATTTTGTTCAGGGCCAAGGCTTCTCACAAGGTCAAGAACACGTCAACCAGTTTGAGCAGAGGTTTGCAGCCAGTGACGACCTAGACTACGACAACCCGGTTGAACGAACACCCATGATTTCTCCAAAGCAAAATGAAACTTACGGACAGTCATCTTACCACAAGCAGCAAATGCAGTACCAACGCCAACACTCGCAGCAAGATCTACATGCGCCACGCCAACTAAACATACAAAGTCTTCAGCGTCAGACAGCGAACAACCCCTACAACTACCAGGATGAAAATCACCACCATCAGCTGCAATATCAGTCCTCATCTCCCACACCTCTAAAGGTCACAGATGATGACCTTCCCGAACTGCAACCATTGGTGTATCCCTCTGCCCGGCGTCCAATGACATTTGAGCAAGTGTCATCGTCCAAGATGAGTGTTTACGATAATGTGCTAGCTGGTTTGAAAGACAGCGATGAATAGAAAGATATAGAAGCTTCGTTTTGCCCATTTATATTCTCTGCATTCTACACAAGAGAGTTTTATCAATGGGCAATTCCTTTTTCGTGGTCGTCCACATTCAACCACCTTCATATCCCGAAAAAACAAGTTATATTTATAAAGTTTCTCTCTACTGTCTGTCTTAAATTATCTCACTTCCCTCTCAGATATTGACCAGCCTGTCTTAAATTATTTCACTTCCCTCTCAAATATTAGCCAATGAGTTTCTCCCTTTCCTCTCAAATATTAGCCAGTCTGACTTTAGTTTCTCCCTTCCTTCTCACATATTGGCCAGCCTGACTTTAGTTTCTCCCTTCCTTCTCAAATATTAGCCAGTCTGACTTTAGTTTCTCCCTTCCTTCTCAAATATTAGCCAGTCTGACTTTAGTTTCTCCCTTCCTTCTCAAATATTAGCCAGTCTGACTTTAGTTTCTCTCTTCCTTCTCAAATATTAGCCAGTCTGACTTTAGTTTCTCCCTTCCTTCTCAAATATTAGCCAGTCTGACTTTAGTTTCTCTCTTCCTTCTCACATATTGGCCAATCTGTCTTAATTTTCTTACTTCGCTCTACAAATAGCCAGCCTGTCTCAATTTTCTTGCTTAGTTCTAACATTATAGCCAGTCTGTCTCAAGTTTCTCCCTTTGCTCTCAAGGAACCGGATCTAATTTCACTCATGAAATGAGGCCGTATCTCAGGCTCCTCTCAGCCAGTTGACGATCACAAATCACCACATTTATTCCCTCATAAACTTAACAATCTGTCTCAGGTGTCCCTCGCCAACATATAACTTATCATCAACAAAAGTTAGATAAAGATATTCAGTGTTAAATAGACTCAGTCCTTTTGTTCGGAAGTGAATAATGAACAATCAGCAATTAAACAAGAAAATTACTTGAAACTACACACAAAACCGTTTGATCATAGGAATTGAAAGCTAATATATTTTATTATTTCATCGAATAGACATTACGTTGTCACTGTCATTGAAATAATGATACATGAGATTCGTTTTTAATTATGAGGAAATGGGGAAACAGAAGTTGTATTGTAATTGGCAGCATGATCAATTATATTAGTTTTTCGTGATATTGAAATGGGGAAGATCATGTTTTATATTTTTAATTGAAACAGAAGAATAATTTTTTTTAAAATTTTCTCCGCCAGTAGATACTAGTGAGGCAAACACATACAATAAAAATATAAAACATACATAGATGTATCTTTTTCGTGCAAGCTTTTATTTAAACAAAGTTTGTAGGTGAACAACAGATTCTTCACCAGCGTTATCTTCAATATGTGTACCTTTGTCTGTAGAATCCAGAAAGACACACATTTATTCAAACACAAAATATCTTCAATGTGTGTACCTTTGTCTGTAGAATCCAGAAAGACACACATTTATTCAAACACAAAATATCTTCAATGTGTGTACCTTTGTCAGTAGAATCCAGAAAGACACACATTTATTCACAGGCGTTCTCAACCTGGTGCTGACGAACACCAACACCACGGTGCTCTTTTAATGACATTTGGTGCTCACGTCTCGTAAGTAAAGAAGTGCACGCGAGCACCAACGACCATGAGGCCCGTTTTTTAATTCAAATTTGGTTTTGCGAACCCCATCAAATAATGTTGCTATCCAGCCATTATATTTTAGGCGACTTGAAAGTCTTAAGTTGCACGTTTGCTGCCAGTAAACATATTTACCGCTCTATGTTCGGAAATATTTCTCACTGCCGACTTGGTTCGGGGGTTTTCCCTATGCTGGTCAGGGTCAGCGTTGTGTTGCATCATGGGTACTTGAATTGATAGTTCTCCAGTTCTGCTTGGAGCTGTAATATTTGTTTGAAAAGGAGAAATTCAAAACCTTTTGCGGAGCAATGGATACAAAAAAAGGGTCCAAATGCACCGGAGTGTTTCTGTCAAATGTCTAGCTATGGTCGGAACGACGTGCCTGTGCGACAAAGCTTTCTCACTTTTGAAATACCTCAATAACAAAGCACGACCACAATTAACTGATTCACATCTGCTAGGCTGCTTACGTGGTGCTACAAACGACTTATCCCTGGACATCACCGAACTTCTGAGATTAAAGCTAAAAGGATGTCATTAACCCAATGAGTGTTTTTAAAATGTATTGTTTTAAAAAGAAATGAAACCCATTAGATCGCATGGTGGTCACGCACTTATCATGAACGGTGCTCGCAATCTTGAAAAAGTTGAGAACTCCTGGATTAACAGATGGCACTAGTAAAGACCATGTACAGAATTTAAACACTAAGTTATGAAGACGTTTGTTAAAATAGAAGAAATAGAAGGCCACGCAAATCCACAACGATAATGTCAAGTTGAATGAACGCTTGTAAAAGGATGAAAGACGTGAACTATTGAAGTTATTCCCTATTTTGGTATTGTCTTTTGCTAACATTTGTATATTTCATGATTTGCATGACAGACCAGTTCAAGGTCATCGAGGAGGTCATTGATAATCCATCTTGTTTTAGAATTTGTTATATGAATGACAACTGCCGGTGTAATCTCTGCATGGGCTACTGCTTAAATGTGTTGCTTTCTATACGTATATAATATGTGGAGAAGTGTATACTATTATTCAACGGTGTACACGTGTCAAATGTATATATGTGTACTCACTACTCAATGCTGTTGTGGTGCATTTGTTATTTGAGATTTTATATCTGTATTAGAATCTGGCCTTAGTTCATATCACATATTTGTAAAAGTCAGCTCGATCCCAGCTAAATATTCTACAGAGTGAGGATATAGTGGATTCCGTTCCACTGCAAAATACGTGAAGATGTGATTATTGTTGTTGTTATTATGGATTCAGCGACAGTTGGGTTTTCAATTTTCGGCCCTATGTTATGTAAAGTATTTGTATGTTTATGTTCATTTATCGTTAGCTACATACAAAGTGTTCCATTTATCGTTTAAAGAAGGATTTTCCGAACGCAATTGAACTTTAGGGGAGCGTTAGGCCAGTTCATAGCGAGCAATTCGTCATTCTCTGTGGCAACATCATCCCTCGGTTCGAATCGCGCCCTTAGACTAAAATAATTAATCGGATGCCGCTTCTCCAGTCAACTCAGATGTAAATTGGTACCTGGCGCATGAGTTAGGGAAAGTAACAACAGCAAGGCAGGACACTGGCCACCCCCACCTCTCACAAGCTGCGGCTTATTACCATGGAGTCTTCAAAAACTCAATTTCCAACCAGCAGTTAATTCTTCTGAATTTCCACTTTACTTTTACTTTTATTGAACGCGGAGAACTTAAAGAGATGGTGAGCAACTTTGTGGTATGGATGTGTAATAGTTGCCCATCGCAAGTGAAGATGGATGCAACAGCGGCTATCAACCAACAAAACTAGAATCCTGACTCTTCTTCTTCTTCGATCAACAGATGCTATGCTTCTGGCGGGCGAGGTTCACGAAGGATATTGCGTTGTAGGTCTTCGCCGGTTCAACTTTTCGAGCATGGTCGCTTCCCCGGGCTAGAGTGTCCCTATCTTTAGTCTGTATAAGTAGGGCAGTCCTACAAGTAATGTTCCGATGTCTGCTTTGGTGCTCTACAATCGCTCGTGGTGATGTCCATCAGACTGATTCTGTGAAGGTGGGCCTTGTTTCTGCAATGTCCCGTTCTGAGTATGAAGATCCATGTCTGCCCATCTCTATCAAGTTTGTCTATGCTGTAATTTTCTGGCTTGTATTCTTTGTGTTGGTCTCTCCATTCCGTCCTCCTGCATTGCTTGATGGGTGTCTTTGCTTCTTCGTATCTCTGTGGATGGCGAGTGTGCGTGTCACCACTTCCGGCTTTTGCGAGCTCGTCTGGTTTCTCGTTTCCAAGGATCCCACAGTAAACTGGACAGCAAACCGATGTGCTATTTTATTTCGTGTGAGAGTCTGTCTTGTTTATGGGCTTGAGATGGCTTAGAGTAAACTTTTAGAGTCTGTCTTGTTTGGGGGTTTGAGATGGCTTAAAGTACACTTCTAGAGTCTGTCTTGTTTGGGGTTTGAGATGGCTTAGAGTACACTTCTAGAGTCTGTCTTGTTTGGGGTTTGAGATGGCTTAGAGTGGTGCACTTCTAGAGTCTGTCCTGTTTGGGGTTTGAGATGGCTTAGAGTACACTTCTAGAGTATGTCTTGTTTGGGGGCTTGAGATGGCTTAGAGTACACTTCTAGAGTCTATCTTGTTTGGGGTTTGAGATGGCTTAGAGTACACTTCTAGAGTCTGTCTTGTTTGGGGTTTGAGATGGCTTAGAGTGGTGCACTTCTAGAGTCTGTCCTGTTTGGAGTTTGAGATGGCTTAGAGTACACTTCTAGAGTATGTCTTGTTTGGGGGCTTGAGATGGCTTAGAGTACACTTCTAGAGTCTGTCTTGTTTGGGGTTTGAGATGGCTTAGAGTACACTTCTAGAGTTTGTCTTATTTGGGGTTTGAGATGGCTTAGAGTACACTTCTAGAGTATGTCTTGTTTGGGGACTTGAGATGGCTTAGAGTACACTTCTAGAGTATGTCTTGTTTAGGGTTTGAGATGGCTTAGAGTACACTTCTAGAGTCTGTCTTGTTTGGGATTTGAGATGGATTAGAGTACGCCTCTAGTCTGTTAGAATCATCGTTTTCCTTGTAGTTGTGTTTTGGCTCAAAAGGATCCTCGTTACTGCATTTTATTCAGTGATAAAATCCTCACTAAAAAAGCATGTCTTGAAAGTGAAAGCCATTTTGTTTGTTATTTGTGCTGTATTGTGAAATTATCGACATATTTTCTGTTTCTAAGAATCGACGTCACTGTACTCCGGGCATACCCATAGGTGCTCAGTCTCTCTCAGCAAATGGTGTAGAGTGTGGAGGCTGATGGTACCTCTAGCTCGCTGATTGTACACTCTCCTGCTCCGTCCTCTCATGCACCCCACTCCGCTCGAACCTCATTTAGTGTCGAAACTGCAGTCTGTGGATTGCTGCTTCATCTTACTTGCTTGCTTTCTTGTGCGTTCGTTCTCAATTTCCCACTACCAAGCATTGAACAGGGCTTTGCAAGTAGCAGGATGTAATCCAGAGAACGGAATGCATTGTGTCGCTAGTTTACAGTTTGGCTGCGATATTTGCACCTTTCGGTCCGACTCATCCGTCTTCGGCAGGACTGTTTCATCTATTGCACCTTCATTTATTGCTCCTTCATCTATTGCTGCTTCATCTATTGCAGTGTCCTCGTCTAACGGTTATGGATTGATTTCAGAATGTCATTCTTATCCATCACCAATGTGCCCATATTGAGGCTTGTGAAACCAAGATGTCAGCTCTTTCGTTGCCCTGAACCCCAGCATGTCCAGGACAGTAGATCCCTGGAGGTTTGAGGCCTCAACAGCTGCTATCTACGACAGTCTAGTAAGACAAATAAATAAAACAGAACAGACATCATTTTCTGTACGCCCATTTCCCCAACGAATGGCGAACCAGAACATTAACAGCTACAGTTACCGCTTTCCATTGCCAATGTCACCTCTGCGGGAACCCCTGTGACCAGGATGCCAGCTCCTCCATTCCCGCACACCCCAGCATAGCCATGGCAGTGGATCTACACAAGTTTCCGAAAGTTCGACGCATCTGTAACCACTATCCACGCATACAACAGCCAGTCCTTCGGCGCCTTCTGTAGCAAGGACTGAATGTTCTATTGCATTCTTTTGCACTATATCTTCTGCTGCCGATGCGCTGCTCTTTCTTTCCGGAATCAGGCGCTTGGTTTGCGCCGTCTGCAAATGGTGACTTTCTCCTTTAGCACCGCCCAGGTTTTCTGCAGTCCTCTAGACCGATCTGTTTTTCGCAATGCTCTGCCAGTTGTCTTCATCTATGTGACAGCATCTCAGAGTTTCCTCCAAGCTGTCCTTTAAAAGCTTTTTGTGGGCGACCTCCATTTCACCAACTTTCCCTAACCTCATCTTACAAGAGTCTCTTCGCCAGTCTTGTGTCTAGAGGCGCACAGGGTGTCCAGCCCATCTCACCTGTGCCACATGCAAAGTTAAATGGATGCTTGGCATGTCTGCACCTTGCAAGACCTGTTGGATGCGGAGAATGCGTCTCAGGATGGTTGTGTGGTTGGTATATATATATATATATATATATATATACATACACGTAGATATATAGATTAACACACGCGGTGACATACGATTATCTTATTCTCCATCTGAGGATGACATATGTCCCCAATTGTATGTGCTGTTTAACATTATATATGCTGAAGCACGAGCCGATTATTTAAGACACACCCGGTATGCTAATTGTGTTCGTGTCTTGCATTTAAATATTTACTTCTCAATCTATTTAACTCACTTCTTGAGTGTTTACAGTAAAATTATGTCTGCTTTTGGTTATTTTTATTTTTTTTTAAAGTAGTTGCTGTATTGCCTGCTATTTATACTTAAAAACCGTTAAAAAACACAATGTGTCCGTCTTTATTGCATTTTAACATTAGGCCATTTACAGACAAGAAACATGGAAATACTTGTAATCCTGGTATTCAAACAGCCATGTTAGTGTCTGTTGCCATGCAGCCGAAGTCTTCGGCTATACGTAGTAGGTATCTTGAAACTTCCTGCGGCTTACTTACATGGAGAAAGATACAAATTATTTGGGTAGATTTTTAACTTCAATTTTGAATTTTAGTCTGGGCAGCGCCCGTTAAGCTATTCGAATTCTAACTGCCAAGGTTCTGTTAACGTGCTCGACACTCTACACGGGAGTCCGATCTCACTACCCAGAGATCAGGGGTCCGTTCTCACTACCCAGAGTTCAGGGGTCCAATCTCACTACCCAGAGATCAGGGGTTCATTCTCACTACCCAGAGATCAGGGGTTCATTCTCACTACCCAGAGATCAGGTGTCCGTTCTCACTACCCAGAGATCAGGGGTCTGTTCTCACTACCCAGAGATCAGGAGTCCGATCTCATTTCCCAGAGATCAGGAGTCCGATCTCACTTCCCAGAGAACAGGGGTCCGATCTCACTACCTACAGAATATGGGAAGTTTTACCAAAAGATCCACTTGGAAAATATCAATCTTAAACGTGATTCGAACCCGCGACCTCCGCCAACCGAGCCTGACACCTTACCTGGAGACCACTGAGCCCATTGAGATGTGATGCATGGATATTCAATGAGAAAACAATGATGAAGATGTTTATCAAGACGGAGACACGGCAATTGAAATCGTCCCTCGAATCGCCGTGGTCTCATTTGCCTGTAACCAATTAACAAATGTATAACTAATGACTCGACAAGAACAGACACAAACCAACTATAGGTGTCGACCATCATCCAGGAAAAAAACTATGGACATACATCGGACATGTCCTTAGAATGAACAACAACCGTCTTCCACTGAAAGTATTGGGGCGTTCAAAAAAGAGGGAAACCCAAGGAAACACTCAGAAGAACAATCAACCGAGAGGACTCAACTATAGTCCTCAGCACCATACAAGATCTAAAAACAGTGGCGTCACACCGTTCCAACTGGAGATTATTTGTTTTTGCCTTATACGTCGTGTTTGGCGCGCAAAGAACATAGATAGATAGGTAGATATAATTAAGAAATTCCCGGAGGTTTAAAACACTGAGCACATACACCACGCTAAGGCTGTTCAACTCTAACTCAATATCAGTATTAACACACGATGCGAAAGCTGGAAAATGGCTCAATTCATGAAAATAGGTTGAATATATTTGAAAATATCATCATCATCACATACGTCTCTGTAGACCATGCGTTTGGTGCTCTGTGAGTTTTGTCCAGCTCTGGTCCTTGTATTTGGACACTGTCTGCTATGACCATAAAGGGCGAACCGCGAGTGACAGTTCCTGACACAGATCGTACAACCATACTGAGGAGGCTGGCTTGTCGGGGTGTTCCTTGAGTTCTTCAGTCTTTCTCTTTTCTCTGCAGCCAGAAGGCCCCTACGAGTGTGAGCAGCCACTATGCCACTTTCCATTTGACTGTCTTCAAACAGCTCGATCCTAAACAAATGTTTCCCAGCCCATGGATCGGATGTCGCACGACTTCCAGTCCCACTTGCACACGGCCTTGAATCGCAGTGTGGGACGGCCGATTCTTCTAATCGCAGTGTGGGACGGCCGATTCTTCTAATCGCAGTGTGGGACGGCCGATTCTTCTAATCGCAGTGTGGGACGGCCGATTCTTCTAATCGCAGTGTGGGACGGCCGATTCTTCTAATCGCAGTGTGGGACGGCCGATTCTTCTAGCCTCAACTGTCAGCTGTCCATAAAGGATATGCTTTGACAGCCTCTTATATTACATGCGGTAAACATACCCCAACCATTTAAGACGTCACTTTCGCAACATCGAGTACACGCTGTGAGTGTTTGCTGGGTGTAAGACCACATTATGTGACACTCACTTGCCACCCAATTCCTAATATGCGCCGTAAACACCTCATATGAAAGGAGTTGAGCCGCCGTTCCTGCTTAGGGCAAGTGCTCCAAGTCTCGCTTTGAAAATACTTGTCTTAGAAAATTATTGACCATTGGTGGGAAAGAATTTATGAGAAACAAAGAAATAAGATTAGAGACCAAACAGCAACGTGTTTCTACTGTCATAATGGAAACAACTTTGGAACTTTGGGCGTACATCCAGCACGTCCTTAGAATGAACAGCAACAGACTTTCCAACGTCAAGGGGTATGTGGGGGCAGGCTGCACAGACATCCGAATATATCAGGCAATACTGTTATGCTTAGCCAATATGATTAGCCAATATGCTTAGCCAATATGATTAGCCAATATGATTAGCCAATATGATTAGCCAATTGCGTACTGAGCACTGGTCCACAGAGACGAATATCACAACGAAGCTGTTTTTGAAGCCTTGTAGAACTCTCCACTACATCAACCTTTATCCAGGGAGCTGGACTTCACGTGTGGACATCTTCTTTTGTCGTCTCATTTTCTACTGGGTTGTAGCCCAGTGTCCTGGTATGCATCTGTCTTTCGTCTCTCTCGTGGCCCGAGTAACAGTGGTCCCCATTTTACGGCAGGTCTTGTTTACGCTGTCTATCCACCTTTTCCTCGGTCTACCTCTAGCCCTTCTTCCTGATGTTCTCCTGTTGAATGTTGCATGAATAGTTTAGTCTGGTTGCATTCTCACAATGTGGCCAAACCAATTCATTTTTTGTTGATATATGTACTGTAGGCAGGGAATTGTTCCAACCTTCTCCCATATACTCATATCTGTGTCTTTTCTGGTGTTGTTAGTGACCTTTTGTAGGTAACTCCTTTCGCAGGTGGTTGTTGTTGTTGAATGCCCATAGTGAATAGGTTTACTATTTTGTGCGCCCTAAACAGTACATAAAGTGGCGGGTTGTCGTAGCTTTGCTCACATCCCGAGCGTGCTGATGAAGGTGTACCGGGGTCCTCCAGTCGGTTGTGTTATGCTTGGCTCCACCTGCGTGTTGCTCACTACTGCGGGGATCACGTCGAACCTCGCCTTGTTAGCCAGACTGTTGTCTTCGACAACAGCCCGTCTCCAGATCAACCAACGAGGAGGTCAAGTGAGGATCTTGTCCAGTATATTTCTTCTGACCCTGGCTAACATTGTCTGATCAGTGTGTTTTGCCTGACCAGACGTTAGCCTCATCGTCGCCTCGCATGTGGTTAACTTGTGTTCCTGGGCCATAGTCAATGCCCATGTCGGGCACTGGTAGCACATGTTTGGGGTGAAGTTACTATTTATCACTTGCTTTTTTGCTTGGAGAGAAACCTTGGGGTGCCTTAGTAGTAGAAACAGCTGGTAGGTCACAGTGTTTGGCCTCTGCACTCTCGGCTCTATCTCTTTGTCGAGTGTGCCATCCTTAGTAAAAACAGCTCCCAAATACCTGAATTCTTGTATCTGCTTTATTTTTATTTCATTAACATGAATATCTAGTTTGGTGTGCTTTCTACATAAGAAGGAAAAACATGGCGAACGAGATGAAAAAAAAAAACATCCAGTCCAAGAGATTATGTGGAGGCCAAGAGGGACCAGAAAGACGGGCAGGTCATGAGATACACTTTGCAGGGCAATCAATAGCATGATCGCAAACACATTCAGGAACAGAAAGGTCTCAACCACATATAGGAACTGAGAGGTCTCAACCACATATAGGAACTGAGAGGTCTCAACCACATATAGGAACTGAGAGGTCTCAACCACATATAGGAACTGAGAGGTCTGAACCACATATAGGAACTGAGAGGTCTCAACCACATATAGGAACAGCGAGGTCTCAACCACACACAGGAACAGAGGTTTCAACCACACACAGGAACATCGAGGTCTCAACCACACACAGGAACAGAGGTTTCAACCACACACAGGAACAGAGGTTTCAACCACACACAGGAACAGCGAGGTCTCAACCACACACAGGAACAGTGGTCTCAACCACACACATGAACAGAGAGGTCTCAACCACACACAGGAACAGAGGTTTAAACCACACACAGGAACAACGAGGTCTCAACCACACACATGAACAGAGAGGTCTCAACCACACACAGGAACAGAGGTTTCAACCACACACAGGAACTAATAAGGTCTCAACCACACAAAGGAACAGCGAGGTCTCAACCACACACAGGAACAGAGAGGTCTAAACCACACACAGGAACAGAGGTCTCAACCTCACATAGGAACAGAGAGGTCTCAACCACACAGGAACTGACAGGTCTCAACCACACACAGGAACTGATAGGTCTAAACCTCACATAGGAACTGACATGTCTCAACCACACATAGGAACAGACGTCTCAATCCCACACAGGAACAGAGAGATCTCAACCACACATAGGAACAGCGGTCTCAACTCCACACAGGAACAGAGGTCTCAACCACACACAGGAACAGAGAAATCTCAACCACACATAGGAACAGCGGTCTCAACTCCACACACCAACAGAGGTCTCAACCACACACAGGAACAGAGGTCTCAACCACACACAGGAACAGAGGTCTCAACCACACACAGGAACAGAGGTCTCAACCACTCACAGGAACAGCGAGATCTCAACCACACACAGGAACGGAGGTCTCAACCACACACAGAAACAGATGTCTCAACCACACACAGAAACAGCGAGGTCTCAACCACACACAGAAACGGAGGTCTCAACCAAACACGGGAACAGAGGTCTCAACCACACACAGGAACAGAGAGGTCTCAACACCATACAGGAACATGTTTTAACTACACAAAGAAGCAGAGAAGTCTCAAACACACACATGAACAGAGAGGTCTCAACCATACAAAGGAACAGCGAGGTCTCAACCTCACATAGGAACTGACAGGTCTCAACCACACACAGGAACTGACAATTCTCAACCACACACAGGAACTGATAGGTCTAAACCTCACATAGGAACTGACATGTCTCAACCACACATAGGAACTGACAGGTCTCAACCACACACAGAAACTGACAGGTCTCAACCACACACAGGAACTGACAGGTTTAAACCACATACAGGAACTGACAGGTCTCAACCACACACAGAAACTCACAGGTCTCAACCACAAACACGAACTGACATGTCTCAACCACACACAGGAACTGACAGGTCTCAACCACACACAGGAACTGACAGGTCTCAACCACAAACGCGAACTGACATGTCTCAACCACACACAGGAACTGACAGGTCTCAACCACACACAGGAACTGACAGGTCTCAACCACACACAGGAACTGACAGGTCTCAACCACAAACACGAACTGACAGGTCTCAACCACAAACAGGAACTGACATGTCTCAACCACACATAGGAACTGACAGGTCTCAACCACACACGGGAACTGACAGGTCTCAATCACACACAGGAACTGACAGGTCTCAACCACACACAGGAACTGACAGGTCTCAACCACACACAGGAACTGACAGGTCTCAACCACACACAGGAACTTCTTCTTCTTCTTCATCGTACGCAGTCAGACAGTAACCATTATTTTTTCGAAAAAGCGGCGGTCATCCTGAGGCTGTCGACACTGCCATAGAGCTTGTCTTGTGGTTCCACTGGTGATGGCCACACCTGCTCTCTCTGATCCTCGTATGTCGGGCAGTTCTGCAGCAGATGCTCAGCGGTCATTTTCTCGGTACCACACGGGCATTCGTCGGTACCACCTATCTTCAATTTGTTGATTAGATGGTACTTCAGTCTATTGTGGTCAGTGCGAAGTCTGAAGACAACGACCTGCTCTCTTCTGTTCAACTGGTAATAGGCATCGTTTTCGGTGTAGCCGGTATGTTCAGTTTCCAATTTGGTCCTGTATCTGGCTTTAATAAGCCGTTTTGACTCTTCGTACGTCATACTAGTATCTGTTTGTGGTAGTCTTGCACCTTCTTTTGCCAGTCTGTCTGCCTCCTCGTTGCCTTGGATGTTGCAGTGTGATGGGACCCACTGTACCACTACCCTTTTTGGTGCGGCCTGCTGGCATAGTTGACAGAGTGCTGCTCTTAGATCATTAAGTTCAGTATTTGTCTGGCTTTTCAGTGCTGTGACTACGGCCAGTGCATCTGTAAGCAGGACTATGGGGCTTTCATTCCTTTTACCTGTCACCATTTCTTCCACTGCCGCCCTCAGTGCCTCTGCCTCCGCTGAGAAATTGCTTGTGTATTTTCCACCCATGTGTCGTGGAGTCAAGGCACTTGGCTATGGGGCAACTCCTGTTGACCAAAAACTCAAGACCCTCAAAATACTACAGTGGAATGCGGAGGGTGTCGTTAACAAACAGATTTCCCTAACACATCACCTGCATGAAGGTAAGATTGACGTGGCATGTATCAAGGAAACGCACCTCAACAATAACCATAAATTCTCAATCAGAGGATACCAGACCTTCCGTCTCGATAGAGAAGGTCACAAAGGAGGGGTCCTGATACTGACCAGAAACTGCATACCGAGTAGCGCGGTATCTGTAAATCACACCGGACAAGCAGAAATTGTAGGAGTTGACATAATGGCTCAAGAGACGAAGCTCCGCATTTTCGATCTGTACGGACCACCAAATAAAGACCTATCGCTCTCGAGAATGGACGTCAAAGACTCCAACTGCATAGTAGTTGGAGACTTCAACAGCCACTCGGAGAGATGGGGATACTCGGACACAGACAGCAGAGGTGACGAAGTGGAAGATTGGGAGATAGACACAAATTTCTCCTTAATCAATAGGCAGGAGGATAGCCCTAGTTTCTATTCTAGAACATGGCATACCACCTCGACTCCAGATTTGGCCTTCTCCACACAGGACATACACCATAAAATAGACCGCCAGGTGCTAAATCAACTGGCAGGTAGCGACCACAGGCCGATCATGCTAGACATTGATATGGAAGTAGGCCCACAGGAAACAAAACCGCTCCCACGTTGAAATTACAAACGAGCCGACTGGGACAGATTTGCAATTCTGACAGATGGGCTGTGTGAAACCATCAACACACGAAACAAAGAAAATGAAGCCCATGGTGGAAAGCCTAAGCAAGGCAATAATGCAAGCCGCCACTGAAACCATCCCAAGAGGAGCTAGGAAAAACTATAAGCCCTATTGGAATGATGAGTTGCAGAAAGCGGAAGATGCAGTCACAAATGCTAGGAACATGGCAGAGCGAGAACAATCTATGGAGGCAAATATCGCCCTCAAAGCCGCCACGGCGAAATACAAATACACTCTAAACCAAACAGCAAGAGAGAGCTGGAAAAACAAAACTTAAAGCCTCAACCTAGACAAAGAAGGGAACAAACTATGGAAGTTAGTCAGAGCCATGAATGATGAAACCCCGTCAAACAAACAAATTACCATCAAGCAGGGCGAAAACTTGCTCACTGGAAAAAAAGCAGAAAACGCCTTTGTTGAACACTATGCCAAAGCGAACCACACAGGTATCCCTGCAGATAGGCATACGGACATTAATGAAGAGCAAAAGGGGCACGACAACATCAATATGGCACCAGAAGAGCATATGATGGCAAAACTAAGAATGAGCGAAATGGAAGAGGCCATGAGAACATTAAAGAAAAGGAAATCTCCCGGAAAAGACGGGATAACAAACGAAATGCTGATGGGGCTGGGCCAAACAGCGAAGAGGAAACTGCTATCGGTACTGAACCAAAGCTGGAAAAGGTGAATTGTACCCCAGGCATGGAAAGACGCAGTACTTCTACCAGTACCAAAAACAGGAAAGGACAAAACAGATCCAAATGGATACAGGCCTATCAGCCTACTGAGCTGTGTCGGCAAGCTGATGGAACGAATGAAAAACACCAGACTGATGTGGAATCTGGAAGAAAAACGAATACTAATTCCACAGCAAGCCAGCTTTAGAAAGCACAGATCCATTGAGGACCAGGTCATCCTCATAGCCCAGGAAATAGAAGATGCCTACCAGGCACAGAAACACACAGTAGCGGTTTGGGTGGACCTGGAAAAAGCATTTGACAAAGTCTGGAAAGACGGACTTAAAGTTTGTGGGAGAATGTACAAGTGGATCAACCACTACCTGAAACAAGGAACGGCTAGAGTCCAAGTACCTAGGGCAGATGAGCAAAAAGGTGACACTCGAGCAGGGAGTACCCCAAGGGGGAGTACTGTCACCCACACTCTTCCTGGTGTATATAAAGGACATTACAGAGAATATACCAAGAAGAGTCCATAGCTCAATGTTTGCAGACGATCTGGCTATGTGGACCTCTGAAAAGAATCTCACCATAGCAAGAAATCGGATGCAGCAGGCCCTACCATCGCTGGAAAAGTGGGCGAACTCATGACTGGTCAAAATAAACGAGGAGAAAACCACATGTACAATATTCTCGCTTTCAATCAAAGCCCAAAACACCAAATTAAGTCTAAATGGCAAATTCCTGCAGCCAAACGACAACCCAAACTATCTGGGAGTCACATTTGATCAGCGCATGACATGGAAAAGTCAGATCGAGAGAAACCGAATGAGAGCCAGAGAAAGAATGGCAACCATTATTTTTTCGAAAAAAGCAGCCGTCATCCTGAGGCTGTCGAAACTGCCATGGAGCTTGTCTAGTGTTGCCACTGGTGATGGCCTCATCTGCTCTCTCTGATCCTCGTATGTCGGGCAGTTCTGCAGCAGATGTTCAGCGGTCATTTTCCCGGTACCACACGAGCATTCGTCGGTACCACCTATCTTCAATTTGTTGAATAGGTGGTACGTCAGTCTATTGTGGCCAGTGCGAAGTCTGAAGACAACGACCTGCTCTCTTCTGTTCAACTGGTAATAGGCATCGTTTTTGGTGTAGCCGGTATGTTCAGTTTCCCATTTGGTCATGTATCTGGCTTTAATAAGCCGTTTTGACTCTTCGTACGTCATACTGGTATCTGTTTGTGGTAGTCTTGCACCTTCTTTTGCCAGTTTGTCTGCCTCCTCGTTGCTTTGGATGTTGCAGTGTGATGGGACCCACTGTACCACTACCCTTTTTGGTGTGGACTGCTGGCATAGTTGACAGAGTGCTGCTCTTAAGTCATTAAGCTAAGTGTTTTTCTGGGTTTTTAGCGCTGTGACTACGGCCAGAGCATCTGTAAGCAGGACTGTTTGGCTTTCATTTTCTTTATGTGTCACCATTTCTTCCACTGCCGCCCTCAGTGCCTCTGCCTCCGCTCTGAAATTGCTTGTGTAACTCTCATGGCTTGGTTTTGAAGTTTGCTAACTTTATCGAAGTTCGCCTTTGCTGCTGTTGTCCATGCCGCAATGCCATACTCGAGAACTGGTCTCACTCTTCCAGTGTACAGTTTCTTTAGTATACTTTCGTCTGCTCCCCAGCTTGTGCTAGCAAGTTTCCTCATGATTGCCATTCTTTCTCTGGCTTTCATTCGGTTTCTCTCGATCTGACTTTTCCATTTCATGCGCCGATCAAATGGGACTCCCAGATAGTTTGGGTTGTCGTTTGGCTGCAGGAATTTGCCATTTAGACTTAATTTGGTGTTTTGGGCTTTGATTGAAAGCGAGAATATTGTACATGTGGTTTTCTCCTCGTTTATTTTAACCAGCCATGAGTTCGCCCACACTTCCAGCGACGTTAGGGCCTGCTGCATCCGATTTCTTGCTATGGTGAGATTCTTTTCAGAGGTCCACATAGCCAGATCGTCTGGAAACATTGAGCTATGGACTCTTCTTGGTATATTCTCTGTAATGTCGTTTAAATACACCAGGAAGAGTGTTGGTGACAGTACTCCCCCTTGGGGTACTCCCTGCTCAAGTGTCACCTTTTTGCTCATCTGCCCTTGTACTTGGACTCTGGCCGTTCTTTTTTGGAGGTAGTGGGTAATCCACTTGTACATTCTCCCTCAAACTTCACTTCTCCTCAGCTTGACTCTAAGTCCGTCTTTCCAGACTTTGTTAAATGCCTTTTCCAGGTCCACCCAAACCGCTACTGTGTGTTTCTGTGCCTGGTAGGCATCTTCTTTTTTCTGGTCTATGATGATGACCTGGTCCACAGTGGATCTGTGCTGTCTAAAGCATGCTTGCTGTGGAATTAGTATTCGTTTTTCTTCCAGATGCCACATCAGTCTGGTGTTTATCATACGTTCCATCAGTTTGCCGACACAGCTCAGTAGGCTGATAGGCCTGTATCCATTTGGATCTGTTTTGTCTTTTCCTTTCTTTGGTGCTACTCTGGTCCGTATCGAGAGACTTTGACAGTCGGTGGTGATTTTTCGAAGGCTTATAGCAGAGCTCGACAGTTCGTCTCGCTGGTGGTCAGACTCTCGCAAAGAGCTTGTGACCGGCAAATGGAAAGCAGGAATACAGCCTGAAGGCCCTGTCCTAGCCCGACCAACCATCGGTAGAAGGGCAGGCCGGCAGGCGAAAATTGTCTCCAGTCCCATTGAAATTCATCGCCGGGGCCCTTGGGATCCGTTCTGCACAGATCGCTGCCATCCCTCTCCGCTTACTGAACTAAAATTTCATAAAAGATCTCGTTATATAGTATGATAACGTAGTGACATAACACTCTCTTGACACGGCAAAGGTTTGGGGTTCAGCTCTCATTACCAGTACGTTCTAATCGATCTAGTTGACAAAGGATACATGACTTACGGTTAGGGATATACGAGAACAGTAAGGAAGGAATCCGGCAACTCGACCTCATTAACACACTGTGGTTTTTTACAATGGTGTTTCTAAGACGTTATTTCCCACCCAGCAGTTACTACTGTGGGACAACGATGTTCATCGCGTGCTACCCGAACGCCTTTTAACACTATTTTCATGCTAAGGGAGGCAAACAAAAATGTTTACGTGAAAACGAAACGTGCGTTGTCTTCCAACTTCATGACTTTAACAATCTCATTTAATGAAAAGAACTAACATTTGGCTTTAAGGATGAAAGTCACATAAACTCACTTCAAAAGACCTTCCCATAGAACGTTGGACATTAAATAAATCAGCTAGGTAGGTCGTGTTATGGAATACTCAGGGTAATAGAAATAGAAGCAAGCCAAAACAAATATAGTCAACAATGGAGGAAATATAAAACATTGATAAAAATGGAAGAAATACAAAACAATCAAAGATAAGAATGGAGGAAATTCAAAATAGACATAAGGATATTTATTTTTATATTCGGCATTACTATAATCTCTATCATTCAGCACCATAACTGGGTTAGTTTGTTTACCAGAATTACACATGCAATATAGTTCAAACATTTTCGAGATACAAAAGAATGTAGCCATGGAGAGTAAATTGTATGTTCTTGGCGGATTTTACACAATAAATATTGGAAAATTATAAACACGTGCATCAATGTCTTCTGTTTAACCGACTCTAACCCTAAATAATACGTTTTTTAATATATTGAAGACAAACATTAATAAGTATAATATGTATGAAATATTTTGTACATAATACTTTTAAAACTATAGTGCTGTTTGTTACCCTGTTTCATCATTCTGTAGTTACTCTATAATGTATTTCGTTCCAGTAAGCCACACTTTTAAACAAATCAAACTTGAACTTCCAAACAAAAGCAGCAGACGTGATCGAAAACGGGATTCAATGGAATATGGTGAATTGTATTCATGTATTGGTTGTTAATTATTCTGTGCTATTATCACATAATTAAACATGTACGTCAATTTTCATTTCTCCGGAGAAGACAATATCCTGCTTTTTGCAAAGTAATTTTCAGAGATCAGTAGTGGGAGTTTGAGAACGAACGACGACGAAGAAGAAGAATTGAACCAGTGTGAGTGTTAGTAACTTCGTGTGAGTGGCCTGTTGGCTCCTGCCCAGCTTTGGCTCACAATGATAATGTTAGACATAGTGGTACCTACAAGTGTTTGTTGTAAGCTGTAGTTTGTTTCCGTACAAAGTGTTCCATTTGTCTGGCAAACTCCAAAACCAAGCCATGAGAGTTATAACAGGAGGCATGAAGTCAACGCCAATTGTAGAACTTGAAAAGATTACAAAACTGCAATCCATGACCAACAGAAGAGACTGCAGAGCCCAGCAGCAAGCAGAGAAACTTAGAAGACTGACTGACCATCCAATGCACCAGAGACTAAACAATTTCGGAAATGGGAAACTAAAGCGGAGAAACTTTGCAGAAATAGCCAAAGCAAAGATGGGCGAAGACCCTATGCACGCATTAACAACACCAAAGCCCATCCCGACTGTACGAAAACCTACCTGGAGGCAGCATATATTTCCAGAGGTGGTAGAAAACATACCAGGTATTGGAAACAAGAACAGCCAGACTGAAAAAGAAAACACAGACCTGAGGTACATAGCGGAAAACTACCCAAGCACGGACTGGATTCATGCATACACCGACGGAGTAGTGGTACCGTGGGTTCCATCCCACTTAACGTCCAACGCAACGAGGAGGCAGACAGACTGGCAAAAGAAGGTGCAAGACTACCACAACCAGATTCTAGTGTGACCTACGAAGAGTCCAAAAGGCTTATTGGGGCCAGATACATGGCCAAATGGGAAACAGAACAAACTGGCTACACAAAAAATGATGCCTATTAAATACCTAATATTTATTTAAAACTGTCTTCATATGGCTATTATACCATCAAAACTGTCGTTAAATGGCCGTTATACCACACATTTTCTGTACAATGGGAGGTAATCTTCTCCTTATCAAGGTCTCCCCTTTGAGCAAGTTTCGGCCCTTTAGTTGCACACTGAATGACTAATATGAAATAGAAGGGGAATAAAGGAGAGGGTAGTAGGAATAGTTGAAGACGAAATAGGGAGTGCAGAAATAGAATAAGAAGGGGAGGAGAAATAGTAGCCGATAAAGGTGGGTGGACAACAGAGGAAGAAGAAAGATTACGTAGAATAGAAGAAAAAGAAGGGTAGGTGAAATAGAAAAGAAAGAGAGAAAGAATGATAAAGAAGAAGCAGAGGAGGAAAGGGACGAGGAATAGTTGCATACGATGAAGAAGGTGAAGAAGAAAGGGGGGAGGAATTGTAGCAGAAGATGAAGTAGAAAGAGAGGAGGAATTGTAACAGAAGATGAAGAAGGTGAAGAAGAAAGGGGGGAGGAATTGTAGCAGAAGATGAAGTAGAAAGAGAGGAGGAATTGTAACAGAAGATGAAGAAGGTGAAGAAGAAGGGGAGGAGGAATTGTAGCAGAAGATGAAGAAGGTGAAGAAGAAGGGGAGGAGCAATTGTAGCAGAAGATGAAGAAGGTGAAGAAGAAAGGGGGGAGGAATTGTAGCAGAAGATGAAGAAGGTGAAGAAGAAAGGGGAGGAGGAATAGTAACAGAAGATGAAGAAGGTGAAGAAGAAGGGGAGGAGGAATAGTAAGAGAAGATGAAGAAGGTGAAGAAGAAGGAGAGGAGGAATTGTAGCAGAAGATGAAGAAGGTGAAGAAGAAGGGGAGGAGGAATAGTAAGAGAAGATGAAGAAGGTGAAGAAGAAGGAGAGGAGGAATTGTAGCAGAAGATGAAGAAGGTGAAGAAGAAGAGGAGGAGGAATAGTAAGAGAAGATGAAGAAGGTGAAGAAGAAGGAGAGGAGGAATTGTAGCAGAAGATGAAGAAGGTGAAGAAGAAGGGGAGGAGGAATAGTAAGAGAAGATGAAGAAGGTGAAGAAGAAGGAGAGGAGGAATTGTAGCAGAAGATGAAGAAGGTGAAGAAGAAGGGGAGGAGGAATTGTAGCAGAAGATGAAGAAGGGGAAGAAGAAAGGGGGGAGGAATTGTAGCAGAAGAAGAAAATTATAACTAATTGCAAGTTTCTGCTAGGGTTAGGATTGAACCCACATCATTTGGGTTGCCAAACCCCTGCCTTATCCACTCATCTATTACGCAACCAAAGCTGCTGATAATAAGAAACACGATCAGGTTACACATTTGGAATATCTGGGCTCCAGAATTGACAAAAATGGCGAATTTTCAACAGAAATCAGGATAAGACTAGCCATGGCAACGCAGAGGCTGAACAGCCTAAAGAAATTAATGCAGATCGTCAGCAAAACGACAAAAGTAAAAGTTGGGAGAATCTATGTTCTTCCTTTACACTTCAATTCCTATTACAACTCTTCAACAAGCAGCAGACAATCACACCTTCGCTGCTAGGGCTCGAAAGTTTTTCATAACCTCTAAGACATGCAGATGACACAGTTATAATGACGGATTCTGAGGAAAATGTACGCGTAATTCTTGGCAAAGTAATGGGAGAAATTGAGAGGATGAGCAGCAAATATAGCGGCTAACCGACCGCGGGTCAAACTTTGCTCTCATTTTTGAGTCCGTTATGGACGCCGCCAGGCCACTTATTTGATCAAATTTCACACTATAGGCGGATTATACGTGTGTCCACGGAAACGTGTTGCAGTTTTCCGTTTAGATTAGTCAGTTCGTTCAATTTGTGGTGTTTTCAATTCCCATTATCCTAGAACCGTCATCGTCCATTTGAAATAGTATTTCGGTTACCATGGGTCGTATTTCCACGTTCCAGTACACGGTTGAATTTCACGAGATTTGTGCTCTTCATTATGTTCGCTGACAGTGACGCTTTTGGTGTGGCTAGAAAATGTTCACATGGGCCAACAATAGACTAACACATCGTCCGGGAGAGATTGGACACTCCCGGACTAGTAAAATGCCTAAGATACATCGCTAACACACTGATGTCCCTAACACCCTTTGAGGTTATGGGAACGACACGATCAGACAAGTAGTAGAAGAAACTGGTTGTATACAGTCTTTGCAGAGTCGTGTAAACCAGTATAATGACGTCAAGTCAAGAGGGCATAGCTATAAACTAACTAAAAAAAAAGGTCAATATTAGATATTAGGAAAAATATTTTTAGCCAGACAGTGGTGAATGCTGGGAATGCAGTCCTGTCCACTGTATACTGACAAAAAAAGTTGCATTTGGCAACAGCCAGTGTCCTTCCACAAGAAACAAGGAAGAAGAGGAGAAACAAGGAAGGACGAGAAACAAGGAAGAAGAGGAGAAACAAGGAAGAAGAAGAGAAACAAGGAAGAAGAAGAGAAACAAGGAAGAAGAAGAGGAACAAGGAAGGACGAGAAACAAGGAAAGGGGAGAAACAAGGAAGAAGAAGAGAAACAAGGAAGAAGAAGAGAGACAAGGAAGAAGAAGAGAAACAAGAAAGGACGAGAAACAAGGAAGAAGAAGAGAAACAAGAAAGATGAGAAACAAGGAAGGTAGAGAAACAGGGAAGAAGAAGAGAAACAAGGAAGGACGAGAAACAAGGAAGGGAGAGAAACAAGGAAGAAGAAGAGAAACAAGGAAGTAGAAGAGAAACAAGGAAGAAGAAGAGAAACAAGGAAGAAGAAGAGAAACAAGGAAGGACGAGAAACAAGGAAGGAAGAGAAACAAGGAAGGAAGAGAATCAAGGAAGAAGAAGAGAAACAAGGAAGTAGAAGAGAAACAAGGAAGGAAGAGAAACAAGGAAGAAGAAGAGAAACAAGCAAGAAGAAGAGAAACAAGGAAGAAGAATAGAAACAAGGAAGGAAGAGAAACAAGGAAGTAGAAGAGAAACAAGGAAGGAAAAGAAACAAGGAAGAAGAAGAGGAACAAGGAAGGACGAGAAACAAGGAAAGGGGAGAAACAAGGAAGAAGAAGAGAAACAAGGAAGAAGAAGAGAGACAAGGAAGAAGAAGAGAAACAAGAAAGGACGAGAAACAAGGAAGAAGAAGAGAAACAAGAAAGATGAGAAACAAGGAAGGTAGAGAAACAGGGAAGAAGAAGAGAAACAAGGAAGGACGAGAAAGAAGGAAGGGAGAGAAACAAGGAAGAAGAAGAGAAACAAGGAAGTAGAAGAGAAACAAGGAAGAAGAAGAGAAACAAGGAAGAAGAAGAGAAACAAGGAAGGACGAGAAACAAGAAAGGAAGAGAAACAAAGAAGGAAGAGAAACAAGGAAGAAAAAGAGAAACAAGGAAGAAGAAGAGAAACAAGGAAGAAGAAGAGAAACAAGGAAGGAAGAGAAACAAGGAAGAAGAAGAGAAACAAGGAAGGAAGAGAAACAAGGAAGTAGAAGAGAAACAAGGAAGGAAGATAAACAAGGAGGAAGAAGAGAAACAAGGATTGAAGATAAACAAGGAAGGAAGCAAAACAAGGAAGGAAGAGAAACAAGGAAGTAGAAGAGAAACAAGGAAGGAAGCAAAACAAGAAAGAAGAAGAGAAACAAGGAAGGAAGAGAAACAAGGAAGTAGAAGAGAAACAAGGAAGGAAGCAAAACAAGGAAGGAAGAGAAACAAGGAAGTAGAAGAAAAACAAGGAAGGAAGCAAAACAAGGAAGAAGAAGAGAAACAAGGAAGGAAGAGAAACAAGTAAGAAGAAGAGAAACAAGGAAGGAAGAGAAACAAGGAAGTAGAAGAGAAACAAGGAAGGAAGATAAACAAGGAAGAAGAAGAGAAACAAGGAAGGAAGAGAAACAAGGAAGGAAGATAAACAAGGAAGAAGAAGAGAAACAAGGAAGTAGAAGAGAAACAAGGAAGGAAGCAAAACAAGGATAGAAGAGAAACAAGGAAGGAAGAGAAACAAGGAAGTAGAAGAGAAACAAGGTAGGAAGATAAACAAGCAGGAAGAAGAGAAACAAGGAAGGAAGAGAAACAAGGAAGAAGAAGAGAAACAAGGAAGGAAGAGAAACAAGGAAGTAGAAGAGAAACAAGGAAGGAAGCAAAACAAGGAAGGAAGAGAAACAAGGAAGAAGAGGAGAAACAAGGAAGAAGAAGAGAAACAAGGAAGGACGAGAAACAAGGAAGAAGAAGAGAAACAAGGAAGGAAGAGAAACAAGGAAGAAGAAGAGAAACAAGGAAGGACGAGAAACAAGGAAGAAGAAGAGAAACAAGGAAGGAAGAGAAACAAGGAAGAAGAAGAGAAACAAGGAAGAAGAAGAGAAACAAGGAAGGAAGAGAAACAAGGAAGTAGAAGAGAAACAAGGAAGGACGAGAAACAAGGAAGGAAGCAAAACAAGGAAGGAAGAGAAACAAGGAAGAAGAAGAGAAACAAGGAAGAAGAAGAGAAACAAGGAAGGAAGAGAAACAAGGAAGAAGAAGAGAAACAAGGAAGAAGAAGAGAAACAAGGAAGAAGAAGAGAAACAAGGAAGGAAGAGAAACAAGGAAGAAGAAGAGAAACAAGAAAGATGAGAAACAAGGAAGAAGAAGAGAAACAAGGAAGTAGAAGAGAAACAAGGAAGGAAGAGAAACAAGGAAGAAGAAGAGAAACAGGCAAGAAGAAGAGAAACAAGGAAGAAGAAGAGAAACAAGGAAGGAAGAGAAACAAGGAAGTAGAAGAGAAACAAGGAAGGAAGAGAAACAAGGAAGTAGAAGAGAAACAAGGAAGGAAGCAAAACAAGGAAGGAAGAGAAACAAGGAAGAAGAAGAGAAACAAGAAGAAGAAGAGAAACAAGGAAGGAAGAAAAACAAGAAGACGAAGAACAAGAAGGCGATAAGGAGCATGAAGAAGAAGGCGATAAGGAGCAATACTAAGAAGAAGAAGGACAAAAAGTAGAAGAGGAAGAAGCAAAAAGAAGAATGAAAATAGGAAGAAAAAAAGTGAAGAATGTGAGAAATTAAAAATGACTAAGAAGAGGAATAGGAATATAATAAAGAAAAGGAAGAAAGAGGACGGTACAGAAGGATGAAGCCCTCTTACCCCTATCTTGTTGTATTTCCTCCTTGTATGTTTCATTGATCCGACAATTCACGAAAGTAAACCGGCCTCTAATAATCTTATCGTCTCACAAATCGTGTGGAAATTGTTTTTCCCTCATTCGGGAATTCTCAGGTTGAATTCCTGGCTCAACGGAGAGGTCCCCGGACGATGGCGGCCACCCTCTCCACAAGACGATCAACATTGTGTTCTTAAAGTTCATTCACTCTGTATACACTTCACTGCTCCCAGCCAGAGTTAAGGGCCTTTCTTTATCTATCTATCTATCTATCTATCTATCTATCTATCTATCTATCTATCTATCTATCTATCTATCTATCTATCTATCTATCTATCTATCTATCTATCTATTTATTCGACAATCTGCCTGTATGTCTGCCTATCTGTCTGGTAGTCAGTACCACTATTCGCCAGTCTGTATAATTGTTCTCAGAATTCGAGACGATCTTTCCTCATTGCTAGATTGATTCCTCCCCTCTTACATGTTGCCACTTCTGTATTTGACCTTCACCTCTTTATTTTACTTCCTTGTCCAATTTTTACTTTTACTTCTTTTGAATGCCGCCTCCTCTGTAATAGAAATTCTCCCCTTTATATTTTCTCCTGCCCCTCTTTAAATTGTAGTCTTTTCTGTATATTTCTGTAGATTAAACTGCCGTTTTTTGTTTTGTTTTGCCACCTCATTACACGAAGACGTGAATATATATTTATAGAAAATAGCATTAAAACTAACGTTATTGGTGTCACCACAGATGTTGTCCAGAAATGGCACCCTCCACATGGTGGGACACCGTAAGAGCTTCATATTGCTTTCCAGTTATTCTCGACATCCTCATCATAGAAAAAGATGTTAGAATATTCCCTAGGGTCTATGATACATTCGGTTTCAACCTGTGTTTCTCTAAGGTTTTCTTTCCTCAGTCATTGACTATCCCCATGCTTCCTGCAGAGAGATAGGTTTGTGCATCTTTTATTTTAACGCTTACAAGTGGTCTTGCAATACTAGAAGTGACATAATCACAAATACGAATATTCGGGAGAAAGTTGGAACAATTCTACAGTTAGACGAGCAACAGATAATGAATTGGTTTGGTCACATCGCGAGAATGGAACCAGACCCCATTGTTCATGCAACCTTGTACAGGGGAACGGCGAGAGGTAGACCGAGGAAAAGATAAATAAACAACGGAAAGGAGATCTGTCGTACAATGGGGAAAAATGTTACTCGGGTCACGAGAGGGGCAACAGACAAATACATACTACGACACTGGACTACAACACGTTAGAAAGTGAGACGACAAAAAAAGAGGAATAACAAAATTAGGCTTGGTAGGTTTTGAGTTACCTAACCTTTTGCAAAGGGTTGATTTACACGTACCTGTTCCAGGTGAAAAAAATTAAGGTAGTCTAACAGCATGCCTTGTGGTCGGGGATGAAGTGTTAGGGTTGGTTATTGATTCAGAAACTCGTATGCCCCTTTCCCCCGGGTGAAATGCCATAAGTTGCAAGCACAAGTGTTTGTGAGCTGATGTTTAGTTCAGAGTGTTTCATTTGTCTGGATGAATAGAGGAAGAGCCTCTTTCCTAACACCAGCAAGCGCCTGACACTCGAAACGATGGTGTTTAACTGTTTCCTAGAGAAGTGTGCACAGCTGGCACTCGGGAGTATGTTCTGGTTGGATTCTCTTCAAGTGCCTCAGAAGTTTTAAGTGTTTAGTGCGAAGTTGTAAAATGGTGCTTTGATCTCTTCTTTTTGGGAAGGAAGACTAACGTCTGGTCAGGCACAATATACTGGCCAGTAGCCTCATCTCGAATTCAACGTAGTCCTTCCTGGAAATGAACTGTTCTTCTTGGCAGTTTGGCTAACGAGGTGGGGATCGATGTGATCCTCGTAGTAGTAAGCGACACGAAGATGACGCCAAGCATAGCACAAAAACCCTTCATTAGCACGCTCCGGATGTGAGAAAATTACTGCAACTCGCCACTAAACATCCTCTTTAGGCGCACAAAAGAGTTACACCTACTCATTGTGGGCATTCACTACAATAACATCATCTCTCATTTCAGGAGATTGTTGTTGTCTTAGGGATTGAAATAGCCATTGTCCATCTGTTCAGCCAAGCCTCTCTGTTCGCAGTTTTCAGTAGTTGTTTGACTGTCTGTAGGGTTGTTTGTGTGTATTGTTGTTCTTGAATTGATCCCTTCTTTGTAAGTCTGCTTGCCTTGTCATCGCCAAATGTATTTGAGTGGCCAGAGATCCATTGCAGAACTATTCTGACTTCATCAAATATAATAAGATGGTTGGTATCTAGGGATATTTGGACAAGTTCAGGCTTACAATGATCACCGTCTTCTAGAGCTTGAAAGGGGGACAATCGGTTTGTAAACGAGGTTGTCTTTAAATAGCCATTGGCTGTCCCCAAGTGGTCTACAATGCGATAAGTATGTGTCTCGTTTAGTTCAGCCATTACTATTAATCTTGTCCGGGTAAGAAGATCCTGCTAAGAGTTTTTTCAACCTTATGTAAAAGGGTTTTAATGATACACTAATTTGTAAAGGGTTGTAATGATACACTGACTTGTAAAGGGTTGTAATGATACACTAATTTGTAAAGGGTTAAAATAATACACTAACGTGTAAATGGTTGTAATGATACACTGATTTGTAAAGGGTTGTAACAATACACTAATTTGTAAAGGGTTGTAATGATACACTAATTTGTTAAGGTTTGTAATGTTACACTGATTTGTAAATGGTTGTAATGATACATTGATTTGTAAAGGGTTGTAATGATAAACTGATTTGTAAAGAGTTGTAATGATATACTGATTTGCAAGGGTTGTAATGATACACTGATTTATAAAGGGTTGTAATGATACACTAATTTGTAAAGGGTTGTAATGGGACACTAATACTCGTGCCACGTAAAACGTAAATGCATTCCCATAGTGCACATTGCTGTCGGAGGTGAAATGTTAGAGACGTCATTGCAATGGGCCACATCTTGTTTATGAGATGGACTCCCCGGTTCCCTTCCTCGCTGACTTTCCTTTCCGAACAGTAAACCAAGTACCCAATTACGGCTGCTTCAATTGGAGCGTGCGGGAAGCAGGAGATGGATCTAGTGACGTGGCGACATTGAGAAGCCCACTGGTCGACGCGTAAAGACGTTTCATTTCGCCAAGTAGCTTTTTGTACATGTTTCGTGTGCTCAATGCTCAAGGTTTCTTCCATGATGTGCAATGCAGGTTGCCCCTGATTAAGTTTGTTTGAACGTAACGTGGCCTTCATTCTCTTTTCTGTTTGAGCGAGGAATCTCAAACATTATTTTCGGTGATTATGCACCTGGACTAAACATACAGAATGATCTCAATCCTGCAACGAGGCCCTATCGTCAAATGGAAAGACCAGTGTTAACATGCGTAAAGCCTATTCCTTCATTACATTGTCTATTGCCTGGTGTACATGTTTGGTATGACTGGTGTACATATTTTCTGAAGTCTGGTGTACATGTTATGTTTTGTATAATGTACATACTTTTTGATGTGTACACACTGTTTCTTGTGTACATACTTTCTCTCGTGTACATACTTTCTATTGTGCACATACTTTTTATTGTGTTCATACTTTCTCTTGCGTACATAATTTATATTGTGTAATACTTTCCATTGAGTACATACTTTTGTGTGTGTACATACTTGCTCTTATGTACATACTTTTCCATGTGTACATACTTTCTCATGTGTACACACTTTCTCTTGTGTATGTACTTTTTCTTGTGTATATACCTTCTCTTTTTTCCTTTTTCCCCATGTGCACATACTTTCTCTTGTGTACATATTTTCTCTTATCACGAGTACATACTTTCTCCTATCACGTTATATACTTTTTCCTATCATCTGTACATACTTTCTCCTATCATGTTGCCTACTTTCTCCTATCATGTTGCATACTTTCTCATATCCTGTTGCATACTTTCTCCTATCATGTTGCATACTTTATCATATCCTGTTGCATACTTTCTCCTATCATGTTGCATACTTTCTCATTTCCTGTTGCATACTTTCTTCTATCATGTTGCATACTTTCTCATATCCTGTTACATACTTTCTCCTATCATGTGTACATATTTCTCCTATCATGCGTACATACTTTCCTCCTATCATGTGTACACACTTTCTCTTGTTATGTGTACATACTTTCTCTCGTCCAATTTAGATGTGTTTTACGTGCAAATATGCCCGCCTTTGCTATTTTTTTGTCATGTTCTGTTCCAACTGTTCCCAGCGGAAAGCGTGACTGGTACAAGCATCGTGAGTGTGTGATCCGCACTCCATGTCTGCCATCCAATCATCGGAGAGACACGAGCGGTCAATGACATTAACCTGACAGGGCTTTTAGCTACGCCGACGATCGGTTGTCGGATTGGGTTGTGTAATGCTGTCAAGATGTCGATCTTAAGCGGCTGGATACGCCTTAACTTTTCCACGTTTGACCTCTTTGTACCGCAGGATTGTTTCCCATATCAGGGTGTTTGTTTGACTTCTGAACGCCAAATCGATTCATCATCATCATCATCACCATCATCATCATCATCACCATCATCATCATCATGATAATCATCACCATCATCATCATCATGATCATCACCATCATCATCACCATCGTCATCATCATCATCACCATCATCATCATCATGATCATCATCATCACCATCGTCATCATCATCACCGTCATCATCACCATATTGACCACCATCACCATCATCATCACCATCATCAACACCATCATCATCACCATCATCAACATCATCATCATCATCATCATCACCGTCATCATCACCATATTGACCACCATCACCATCGTCATCATCATCATCATCATCATCATCATCATGATCATCATCACCATCATCATCATCATGATCATCACCATCATCATCACCATCGTCATCATCATCATCACCATCATCAACACCATCATCATCACCATCGTCATCATCATCACCGTCATCATCACCATATTGACCGTCATCATCATTATTATCATCACCGTCATCACCACCATCATCATCAACCATCATTGTCATCATCATCACCATCCCCATCATCACCATCATCATCATGATCATCATCATTTTGTGCGTCTACCTCAGTAGGACGTCATTAGTTCATCTTTCTCTCCCACTTATGCGTTACATTGTGCGATAGCACCACATTTCAAACTCTTACTTGACAACTTGATTCTTGGTACTCAATCAGGCAAGGTTGTCTGCTGCCAGGTAGCCAAAAGCAGCTTGCGTCTGTATCTGTCCGTCGCTCTGGAGTACCATACAGGTTCAAGAGAGTAGTGCAGATGACCTCTTCATTTCGTCGACGGGCGGTCGCACGGGCGATTGGACGAGGCGTGTTCAAATGAAATCGGACCTTACTGCACTAAGTGAACACACGTACAATGCGTTTGATGACGTCACTTCTGGTTTAACCAGCACATAACAACCGTCAACTTTGCAAAATGTCGTTATCCTCCGGCTCATAGTATCCTAAGCAGACCGTTGAAAACATGGCGGGTATAATACGGAATCAGTTCAGCGTTGATCGGCGAGCGGTGATTCGGTTTCTAACAGCTGAAGGATGTCGACCAGTTGACATTCATCACAGAATACAGGCAGTGTAAGCTGACAAAAGTGTTACGAAAACAACAGTGAAGAACAAGACAAAGATGTTTAAAGAAGGACGTGGGTTAATTAAAGATCTTCTGAGACCAGGTCAGCCGCTTACCTTAGACACACTTTTGTCACCATACACTGCCTGCATTCTGCGATGAATGTCAACTGGTCGACATCCTTCAGCTGTTAGAAACCGAATCACCGCTCACTGATCAACTCTGGATGGATTCCGTATCACACCCGCCATGTTTTCAACGGTATGCTGAGGACAGAGGATAATACAAATTTGCAAACGTGACGGTTGGTATATGCTGTTTACATCAGAAATGACGTCATCATGGGGACCGTACGTATGATCACTTGTTGCAGTTAGGTACGGTTTTATTTGAACACGCTCGCACTTGTATGACAAAAATAAAGACATCCTCTTCGTCCATCTATCGTCACTCAAATGGACCAAATGGCAAGTCCATCTATCGTCAGTCATGCGGACCAAATGGCCGGTCTATTCTCGCCAGTCATGTGGACCAAATGGCCGGTCTATTCTCGCCAGTCATGCGGACCAAATGGTCGGTCTATTCTCGCCAGTCATGCGGACCAAATGGCCGGTCTATTCTCTCCAGTCATGACGACCAAATGGTCGGTCCATCTGCAGGGTCGCACTGACGCAGAGTCGACGACATCCCAGAACTCTGTTTGGTGGGGGATCGGATGTGATCGATCAAGAGATATTTATAACTCTTCACTCCGTTGCTTTTTCGGTAATTTGGAGCTTTTCTGCGTCTGATTTTGCCTTACATGCATTTACCATTTTCTGGGATAACCATACCATTGAAGGTGTGAGACCTGACCTTGACGTCCGTCATCTGCTGGAGTATCGGTTTAATGCGGTTGCGGCTGAGCCAGCCCGCCTCTATCAATCTTGAGAATCGGTTTAATGCTGTTGCAGCTAGCCAACCCGCCTGTCTCCCTGCGTTAGATGTCACTGTAAGTGATGTAGATGTTGTTGATTTTCCGGTTCAGGTAGACATACGTATTGACATTTTCGATGTGCTAATTTTCCAATTGCAGTTTCCCACAGAAGGACAGAAAGTCTTGAGTAGAAATAGTCAACTTTCTTTTTACGTTCGTGTCAACCGGCTCGCCTGCTTAATTCAGCTCGTTTATGCTTTGTTCAAACTCTACTGAGTTTCGATCATCCTACTTTGCTATATATGTGTTTGTGTGTATACATACATATATACATACATGCATACATACATACATGGATATATATACATATAAGTAAGTAATGTACAGGCCGCCGACCATCGCAGACGATGGTGGCATAATTTACATGCTAGAGATATATTTTAGAAAGAATTAACTGCGCTACTTTTTTCCCTCACTCTTTCGTCACGAGGCGCGCGGCAACAGTGGAAAGTCAAGGACAAGACGACTAGGGGGCGGCTACGAGATGCAGGGGACTCCGCATCAAGCTCCCGAGAAAAAGACGGTGGAGTCCGGAGTCGAACCCACAATATCTGATCAGGAGACCGATGGCTTAACCACTTCACCACGGAATCCTCGATATATATACGTATGTCTTACTCCAACCCTACTATACGCTTGCGAAAGATGGACTGCATACTATGGACATGCAAGGAGGTTAAACCACTTCCATACAGGTTGCCTGAGGCGAATATTCCACATCCGATGGCAATATCGTGTCACTGACATCGAGGTTCTCTCGAGGGCTAACATGCCCAGCATCCATGCACTGCTAGAAAAAGCACGACTACGATGGGCCGGACACCTCGTCTGTATGTCAGACGAGCGGCTCCCAAAGAAGCTTCTCAACGGCGAGCTGAGAGAGGGATGGTGCGAGAGAAAGCGCTCAAAGAAACGTTCTAAGGACACCCTGAAAAGTTGCCAGAAAGACAACGACACCTGGTAATGTCTTGCGCAAAACAGATCTAACCGGAGAAGCGCAGTCAAATCGGGTGTAGCTACCAGCGAAGACGACCGTGTTGTGAAAGCCCAGAGCAGACGCGAGACGCGGAAATCCCGAGCAGCGGGAACACCATCACTTTCTACAAAGATGTTTTCTTTTCCGCGTTGGCCTGTTCAGCCACATGCGTACCCACACCCAACAGGGAAACCTGTGACAAGGATGATGTCGGCGGTCCTCATCGACAACGATGGACAGCTATTATTGTGTATGTGACCGCGCACGCGTGCGTATGTATATGTCTGCGCACATACGTATGTCCCATTGGCTGCGCCCTTCACAGTATTTATTTCCGCTTAATTTCAAAACAAGATCTGGTGGCCGCGTAACACGACTCCGGGGCCTACAGTCGAACACGATTGTACTAGATAGCTGAACATTACGTCAAGAATAAAGAAAACGGCATAGAAAGAATATAGTTGACAGTTCAACGTTATACGAGGGAAATGAGGCTAACATCAGATTGCTAAAATGCCCTCGAGATGGACGCGCCGATGAGATTCAATCACATTAGTCTATCGGCACGTCGGTTGGCACACAAGAACAATTGTCCCTGACCGTAATGTTATTCAATATCGTAATAGTAGCCAGTTCGATGAATATTGATGACCAGCTATATGGTCATTTTATCGTTAATCAGTGCAGAACCGCAACACCGGTAATAATTTTTAAACTGACACATACACAGAGAAACGCATATACAAACACACATAAACATATCCAAACTAACTACTACACATACATACATATGGAAAGACATATACACACAAGCACATATAGAAACACATCTACAAGCACACAGATACATATAGAGACAAATACACAAAGACACTCATACATATAAAACACACACAGATAAATATAGAATCGATATTAGAAACACAAACAGACATATGGAAACATATACAAATACACACAGCCATATGGAACCACATATACAAACACACAAATACATTTAGAAACACACTCATACATATATAAATACCACTACAAACACACCCATAAATATAGAAATTCATATAGAAAAATTTACATACATATATAAATACAAGCACACACATACATACATATAGAAACACATATACAAAAAGACACTTACACATTAAACACATACACAAATCCACAGAAACATATAGAAACACACACAGACATAGAAACACGTATATAAATACACACAAACATATAGAAACGCATATAGAAACACACAGACATATAGAAACACATGTAGAAATACACAGACATATAGAAACACCCAGCCATATAGAAACACATATAGAAACACACATACATATAGAAACACCCAGCCATATAGAAACACCCAGTCATATAGAAACACATATAAAAACACACAGACATAGAAACACATATAGAAACACAGACATATAGAAACACATGTAGAAACACAGATACATACCGATGATCTGATACTTCTGTAAAGTGGAAAGAGAAACTTGACAGAGTCACATCAACATGAATCGGTCTGCTCAATACAAACATGAACAAGACCGAGCTAATAACAATGAACCCGATCAACAAAGAGCCACGATACTGGGCACGGTAGAATATGAAAAGACATTTTTAAAAGGACAGAAGAACAAAGAGGCAATCATGCTGGAGGGAGGGAGAGTCGTTGGAAGAGGTGTGTGACTTTCCTTATTTTGGGATGGACAATTGAGACGTCAGTGATTACGGATGCAGATGTAAATACTAGAATGAGAGAAGAAAAAGGCATACCCGGCACTGAAAAACACAATGAGATGCAGAGAAATGAAGATTCATGCAAAAGTTCGAGTATTCATCGCTAGTGTCGTCGGTGCTGCTGCGTAGAACTAAGACTTGGGTAGCAACCAAGCAGGTACAATAGAGGCTCCCGTCTGTTGTCAACAGATGCGTGCAAAGAGAAATGGATATAAAGTGGCAGGACACAGTCATGTATACAGAACTGAGAGAAAGAAGCCGACACCAGCTACTCAAACAATACACTAAAAGAGTACATTTGGATTGCAAAGGACATACGATGAGGCTGTACAACATAGCTTGGCAGGCTCTCAAAGAAAAATAAAGTTAGAGCAGAAAATTCACGGAGAAAAGAATGTCACAGGGAACTAAGATTAAATAGTTCCCCCCGGAGAGAAGCATACTAAGTAGCCCAGATATATGTATACTGGCGAGAAGGGATAAAGAGCCTATGTTTTGACAAGAGCTGTGAGCTTTCGTGTAGTGAAAAATATGTATATACATATACATCGAAGGCGTCTCAGTCTCTGTAGACCATGACCGTAGCGCCATATGAGTAGCCTCTCGGAGGCGCAATCCTAGACGCTGATTATGGAGACCCTAGGCTGCCCAAACTGCTGGATGCCCTCTCGGCTTCGCTGGTGTAATACAAAGGAATGCAAAGCATGCCAATTTCGCACCAACTCAGCTGCAGGAGCTGCCGGAATGAGTTCGCAATTTTGAAACCAATCGCCTTAGGTGCTACCACTCCGGATTTTCTGTCTGGGTTTATTCTTATAGCCCTACCCTCTCCCGAGGTTTCCACAAGGCAGTGGAATCGTTGCCCGCAGCTGCTAGTTACTCGAGACGTTCGATGATACTCTCAACGTCACAGAACTAGCATGCACACCCTGACACTTATGAGTTTAAAATCAGAGTCCTAGGCGCACTGCCTGAACAGGCTAACGAGCTTCGTCTACCCAGGTTTAGAGTCAGAGTTTACCTTCTCTTAGATTGGCTGCCAACCAAAGCTAACAAGCTTCGTCTACCCGGCTTTAGAGTCAGAGTTTACCTTCTCTTAGATTTGCTGCCAACCAAAGCTAACGAGCTTCGTCTACCCGGGTTTAGAGTCAGAGTTTACCTTCTCTTAGATTGGCTGCCAACCAAAGCTAACAAGCTTCGTCTACCCGGCTTTAGAGTCAGAGTTTACCTTCTCTTAGATTTGCTGCCAACCAAAGCTAACGAGCTTCGTCTACCCGGGTTTAGAGTCAGAGTTTACCTTCTCTTAGATTGGCTGCCAACCAAAGCTAACGAGATTCGTCTACCCGGGTTAAGAGTCAGAGTTTTCCTTCTCTTAAATTGGCTGCCAACCAAAGCTAACGAGATTCGTCTACCCGGGTTAAGAGTCAGAGTTTACCTTCTCTTAAATTGGCTGCCAACCAAAGCTAACGAGATTCGTCTACCCGGGTTAAGAGTCAGAGTTTACCTTCTCTTAAATTGGCTGCCAATCACAGCTAACGAGATTCATCTACCCGGGTTTAGAATCAGAGTTTACCTTCTTTTAGATTTGCTGTCAACCAAGGCTAATGAGCCCAATCTTGAGATGTAACCCGTTGTCTCTATCTGCTTAGGAAATAGCACACTACTTTCTGACGAACTGCAACGTTCAACCATTCATCTGAGCGTATGGCCTAACCAGTAATTCTTCTCTTGCTTTGTTACGCGATTAGCTGCATCAGTCGTTAATGATAAGTGCCATTCGTCGGAATTGTCAAGATACTGCATGCGCAAGTTGCAGAAAATAGAATCGACTATGCACTAGTTCAAGAGAATAAGGTCGACCATGCACTAATTGTAGAGAGTAAGATTTTTTAAATGAAATCTTCTGGTAAAAATTCCCCCATCTCTGGGTAGTGAGATCGGACCCTCCATCTTTGGATAATGAGATCGGACGATCCATCTCTTGGTAGTGAGATCGGACCCTCCATCTTTGGAACGTGAGATGGGACGATCCATCTCTGGGTAGTGAAATCGAACCCCCCGTCTCTGGGTAGTGAGATCGGACCCTCCCCCTCCCCCCCATCTTTGAGTAGTGAGATCGGACCGCCCCCCCCCTTTCTGGGTAGTGAGATCGGACCCCCCCCCCGGTTTCTAGGTAGTGAGATCGGACCCCCCCCCCCTTTTCTGAGTAGTGAGATCGGACCCCCACCCGCCCCCCCCCTATTTCCGGGTAGCGAGATCGGACCCCCCCCCCCCCATCTCTGGGTAGCGAGATCAGACCCCCACCCCCACCCCCCATCTCCGGGTAGCGAGATCGGACCCCCCCATCTCTGGGTAGCGAGATCGGACCCCCACCCCCACCCCCCATCTCCGGGTAGCTAGATGGGACCCCCCCCCCATCTCTGGCTAGCGAGATCGGACCCCCCCCCCCCCGTCTCCGGGTAGTGAGATCGGACCATCCCCCCCCCCCATCTCTGGGTTGCGAGATCAGACCCCCCCTCCCGTCTCTGGGTAGTGAGGTCGGACCCCCATCTTCGGGTAGTGAGATCGGACCCACCCCCCACCCCCCATCTCCGGGTAGTGAGATCGGACCCTCCATCTCTGGGTAGTGAGTTCGGACCCCCCCCCCCCCCAATCTCTGGGTAGTGAGATCGGCCCCCATCTCTGGTTGGTGAGATCGGACCCTCCATCTCTGGGTATAGAGATCGGACTCCTGTGGTCAGTGACGAGCACGTTAAAAATCCCTTAGCAGTTAGAAACCGAAAAGAGTAAGCTTAACGGCTGCTGCCCGGGAAGATTCGAAATTCTAATTAAAAATCTGCCCCACATTTTGTTGTACCTTTCCCGAGGTGGTTTGTTAAGAGCAGCATTTAGATGGCGTCTAATAGGCTGCGGGTCTACTTAGCTCTAGTATTTTAGTCTACTGCGATGGACTCGCACCTTTTAAACTAACTCCAAGAAACTGGTTGTATACAGACTCTGCAAAGGCTTCTAAGCCCAAGTATAAAAATGTTTCGTTGTTAACACTGCTCAACAGAGTGATGCATCCTCTTCAAAATTGTTCTCAATAGCAGTTGAAATTGGTGGATATTCGGCTACTTCTTCTAGCGAGCTTCCTGGGTGATAATCTCTGGAGGATTCGGCATACAGGTGCTGGGGGCCCTGTGGCTTGTCTCACTACCACGGGCACAAACCGGAAATGTAACAGGTCGCACTTCGACCAAAGGGAGGAGCATGTGCAGATGATAGTGCAAAATGACGATGCCCAGCTAATTAATTCTGAGAAGCCCGTAACGGGTCTAACCATCTTCACCATCTAACTTAACGTAACGTCTTTATATTGGTTTAGAAGACTCTTCAGCGTATGTATACAACACCTTTTTTTAATAACAACAACGCAAGGACTCATACCGTCAACAGATGAATAATACCAAAACAAGGACTCATGCCGTCAACAGATGAATAATACCAAAACAAGGACTCATACCGTCAACAGATGAATAATACAAAAACAAGGAGTCATACCTTCTACAGATGAATAATACAAAAACAAGGAGTCATACCTTCAACAGATGAATAATGCAAAAACAAGGATTCATACCGTCAACAGATTAATAATACCAAAACAAGGACTCATACCGTCAACAGATGAATAATACAAAAACAAGGAGTCATACCTTCTACAGATGAATAATACCAAGGCAAGTACATACATTCAGCAGTCTAATGAAATTACAGATTGCAGAGAATTATTAATATTACTGATTGCAGTACTGCAGCAGATGCGAAAAGTTAACGCTAGGCCTTAAGCCTTCAACAGATGGTTATTCCAGCCATGCTATATCAAATAGATGTGGAACCTAGGGAAAGCTGATGCAGATAGACTACGCGTTGTCCAACTAGCGATGGAGGGATGTGAACATTGAGGATTTCCATTCGAGGCCAAATCCTCAACGCAGAGATCAGACGTCAAACTTCCTTCTCTGACATAGATGTCACGCCGTCACGGAAATACAGATGGATGTGGTGCGCATGCCGGATAACAGATGGACACGTAGTGGTCTGCCGGGGTCTTTGTGTATGAGAAGGACAAGAATAGCACCACTGCCTCACAGAGAGCATGTCGTAAGAGGCGACTGACTGTGACATGGCATAACACCGGACGTGGTTTGTTTAGAGCAGCATAGATAGTGCCTAATAGGCTGCGGGTCTACTTTGCTCTGGTGTTTGAGTCTATTAAGATGAACTCGCACATCGGTTAACCACCTAACGCAGCGGAGTATTAAGCTGCTCAAATCTAGCCCGCTAAGCAGGAAATCCTTCTCCCGGCTACATCCAGCTCATACCAGAGCTGGGACCTGTGCAGGGGCATCTTGTAGAAGTACAGATCGACTAAGAACGTAGAGCGGCGCCGTGGTGGCTATACAACTTTAGTTGCCCTCACGGGAGAACGAGGATGAGGTTGAGAGATTGCATAATGGAGGCTCTGGGTTCAATATGGTACACCAAGGCAAAATAGCGAAATTGGTTTACTCAACATTTGGCTACCTGGCATCAGACACACATGCCTGATTTAATACCAGGATTTTCAGATTTAGAAATTGTGATTGAAGATAAATACTAGGATTACACATTACAGACTTCAGAACATGATTCTGAATCAGGAAGAAGATAAACACTATGAGCTGTACTGGGCTGTAGATCTGGCAGTCTTTGGTTCGGATGCTGATTGCACTTCACTTGGGTTTCTTTTCTCTTGTTTAGTTTCAGAGTTCTTAACATAACCTGGTTTTTGCGGTTGTTGTAGCACGTTTGTGGGTTGGGAAACACAGAGACAGAAAGAAGAGAACTTATCACCGCATCAATGGACACATTTCTGAACTGATTTGATTACGTCAGGGAGTCCGCTCAAGAGGAATAATAATCGATAAAAATAGAATGAAAAAAAATTTGTCAGTGACTTCATTAAGCCGAGGCAGAACAGTATTGGGGCGGACAAACTGAATGGCAGAGAAACTCGAAGGGAGAAATTTATTGTTGCAATGTCTGTATCTAGAAGATTTCGATTTCGCAGATGACTTGGCTCTACTGAGTCCAACTTTTGAGAAAGCGCAGGAAAAGATACTTATTTTCCTTCTTATTTACGTTAGGATCTTTTGGTATTGCTCTATCTGCAGGCCAGTCGCCATGATGAAGTCTTCGCCAGGTCGGAGCGGCTGCCCCACAGCTTTTTGTCTCAGCCCAGCACCCTCTGGTCAGGTCTACTATCTCATTTCCCTATAGAGTTGACATTCTTGTAGAATTTGCTCAGGGTTCTGGCCTCCTGTTCCACATGGGCACTCATCGGTCTGTGAGATATTCTATCGGTACATATGTTCCAGTAGTCTGCAGTGTCCAGTTCTCAGGCGAAATAAGGCAGTTTGTTGATTTCTTTTGAGTTGGTGAGTCGGGTCTGGTTTACTGTATATGCTCATGTCTCTCTCCATTGTTGTATATACTGTTTTATGATGTTGTTCTTGATCTTACTGTATGGTACTCGATGATTTAATTGTGCCTTTTTACTGCCATCTTTTTCTCAGTCTTCAGCCTTCTCGTTTCCTGCGACTCCACAGTTCAAGGGCAGCCATTGGAGCGCTACGGTTGAAGATCTCTGGAGTTTTCCTAGTTCTGTTCTGATTTCTGATAACAGAGTTTCGTTGTTTGCTTTTTTGTTTTCTATGTCTCTATTAGATTCATGCAGTCTATGAAGATAACTATTTAGATAAATCTCCTACGCCACATATCAGAACAGATATACCTCTAATTAAATGCCTCAAAGGCAAAAGTCATGAAAAAAAGGTGCTGACAGAGGGTTCCACCGATTTAAAAGGGGAAGAGAATGTTATTTTCAAGCTCATTGTTCTGTCTTCCATCTTGTACAGTTGATTAACTGACAAATGAGGGGACATCATTGGCTAGTGTTTAAGTGAAACGACTCACAACCCGCAGGGGCTGGGTGCGATCCCCGTCACAGCACCGGCCGTTACCCAGAGGAAGCAAACGCTTAGAAAATGCACGAGGAAACAAACCCTTGCATAAAATCCATGCCGCAGTCGGATGCACTGTGCCGAAAGGCGCAAAATATGAACCGTAGTGCAACGTACACCGCCTTGGGGAATTGATAAATAACACGAACGCAAAAACAAAAAAACACACACAAACAAACTGACAGATGTTCCGCACAGGTATTACTGCTAGTAAGAATATAAATGGCGACAGGAAACTGAAAGGAAACTAACAGAAACAGTCCAACACAAAACTACATATCTGCAACTTCACTGTACAACGTAAAAGCTTCAAACTTGTCATAATTGTATTCCTAGGCAGAAAAGATAGATTACTTACTTCCGCTGTTGTGTGTACCACCTCAGACATCATGCTTTCAATATTCAGACACATGGATTAACTTGTCGTTCCCTCTCATCATACGTCATCCATATTGCATGATTCAGGGAGGTTTCGGCAGATCATCAGGTGATCTGGATCTTGCGATGAACCAGCTGCATGTCTCATCATTAGAGAGTCCCTCAATGTTGGTTGAAATCAGCATGGGTACTGTTCTATGATCCACGGTGTTTCGGAAATGTTTAGGACATCCTTCGGTAATGATCAGCCAATTGAAAAGTCGTTTCTATGAAACGCCAGACTGTTGAGTTTATAACATTCTAATTGAAGATTCGCTGCATGTACTCCTCCCTGTCCCTGAAAGGTAACAAAAATAGTATGAATAATATTCCTAATATACCGAGTGGTCCAGTCGGGGTCTTTGTGTATGACAAGGACAAGAATAGCACCACTGTCTCTCAGAGAGCATACCGTAATAGGCGATTGTGAGACATGGCATAACACCAGTCATGGTTAGCTAGTTTGTTTAGATCATCATAGATGGCGCCTAACAGGCTGCGGATCTACTTTGCACTAGTAGTCTCTTAAGATGGACATCGGTTAACCATCCTCCGTAAGCGATTGCCACACTACAGCGGAGTATTAAGCTCATCAAGCCTAGCCCGCTAAGTAGGAAACCTTTTTCCCGGCTACATCCAGCTCATACCAGAGCTGGGACTTACATTAGGGACATCTGCCCCTATAGGAGTACAGGTCAACTAAGAACTAAGAATGTGAAATTGTTGGAGACAAACAAACACATATCAGTGGAGCGTGGCACGATGAGAAAGCGCCGGTGAGGACAGGACACACATAACGGAAGCCAGCTGATAGCATTACAAGAAAGTCTCTGTTTTGGAATCTGCCAGGAAAGAGAAGTAGCGGAGTACCAAAACAGGCACAAAGAAGAAAACTCGAAACAACCGTAAAGGAAACAGGGAAGTCATGACAGAAAACGAACGGATGGACCAGACCAGAAGGACTTGGCGTGTATTTGGTAAAGACATATGCTTCACAGTGAGCTGAAAGAACAACAGTCACATATAAATAGAGCCAGAGTGGTCTGATGGGGTATTTGTGTATGACACAGACAAGAAAAGCACCATGTCCTCGCAGAGGTCATGGCATAATATGACATGGCATAACACCGGCTATGGTTAGATGGTTTGTTAAGAGCATATAAGTATAGATGGCGCCTAACAGGCTGCGGGTCTACTTTGCTCTAGTATCTTTAGTCTATTAAGATGGACTCGCACATCAGTTAACCACCCTTCGAGGTACTTGTCCCAGGGTAACGGAGTAAAAAGCTGCTCGAGCCTAGCACGCTAAGCAGGAAACCCTCCTCCCGGCTGAACAGGGACATCTGCCACTGTAGAAGTACAGGTCGACTAGGAACTAGGGATCCAGCCAGAACGATGAAGATGGTAGAGGTTATAAGAATGATGTGCGCTCGTTGGGGGATTACCTTTTAGAGATGTCATCGTCTCAGCTCTCCTATCATCTGAGATAGTTTTCATATGGTCCCTTCATTGCTGCCTCGCTGGCAATAGCTTCTTTCTATCTTCGGTCCACTCATGTCGTTAGACGTCGTGGAGAGGTGCGACCTCCGTTGTTTCATATTTTTTGGTACGTGAAAATCCACTTGTGACTTGCCAGGTCAATCCCAGCATCTGTTAGCCCCTGGAATATACGATCGCCTATTTTTGAGACTGGTTGAGGCGTAAGTTAGAGCAAGATAGACCCGCAGCCTGTCAGGCGCAATCTAAACCGTTCTGCTAACCACATAACTAAGACCTGTTGTTATGACCACACAGTCTCCGCTTTTTTTTTGGCATCATATTCTCCATGGGGCGAGAATCCCGAGAATAATTTGAGTATGTTTTTAAATTTGTATTTTTCCCCGAGCAGCGGCGATTAGGCCTTCTCTTCTCGATGTGCAACTACTAAGGGATTTTTAACGTGGTTTGATCTCACTACTCACGACGGAAAACCGTTCCATTCAGAAATGCAGCCCCGTTCTGTTATCTCAAGACATTATTGCACTTTCGCATCAGACATTAAAAGAGAAACAGACATTACAATCAATGCAGAATAAACTGAAGGTCATGAAAATATATAAAATAGCCGGAGACGTCAGTATCTTCTTTGAAAAATAGCAAATCAGAGAGGTGAAATGATTCACATACTTAGGGAGTACATTACCAGCAGACGGAAGAATTACAGTGGAAATCCAACAAAGATGCAATTCGGCAAATCCGATCATTGGATAATTAACACTAATACTTAATTGCAAGCACGTGACAATAACTACCAAAGAGTCTTTTACAACACGATTTTCGTTCCGCTATCAAAGTCAAAACTGGACGCAAACATCGAATTAAAAACAGCACATGGTAACAGGAAAAATGAAATGCCTGCGAAAAAATATTGGGCGTAAGAAGAAGAGACACGGTCGGAAAGAATGACATCAGGAGACTAGTGCGAACAACACCAGTATTAGACTACATTAACATACAGCAACTAAAATGGCTCCGCCACATAACAATACTACCATACAACACCCCTCTCTCCCTCCTCCCCAACAAGCTATGCTATTTAGATAAAGCGGATTCAGGGTCAAAGGCCGACAACGAAATAGGTGGCTTACATAAATATCTGAGGGGATCAATGCTACTGAGGCACACAGACTGGCTCGTTCTAGAGATCTCTTCATAACCTGACGATAAAAGACATAACATCATAAGCGAAATGAACGAAAATACAAAGGCAAAGGCCGCCGTCCATCGTAGACGATGATGGCATAATTAATTGTGCTAGCGCTATTTTTAGTAAGGATTCACTGCGCTACTTTTTATCCTCATTCTCTCGTCTCGAGCCGCCCGACCCCAGTGGCAAGTGAAGGGCAAGACGACTAGGATATTCAGGGGCTCCGCATCAAGCATCTGTGAAAAAGACGGCGGAGTCCGGAGTTGAACCCACACCGCCTTATCACGAGGCCGACGGCTTAAACACTTCGCCACGGAATCCCCGGAACGAAAATACAACAAAGAAGGAAACAGGCAAACGACTTAAGATTGTTTGGACACCAGGTGCAGTGCACGCGACTGAAATATCCAACTTTCAACACAATTCCTACAGACTAGCCCAGGAAAACGCCCCATCGAAAAATGGAATGAACTGACGCAGATTCCATAGCTCGAGCCGCAGGAGAAATATGTGCATAGACACGACTCGCCTTACCCAACAAGGAAGTCACTAAAAAGACTCCGAACTGATGTATCTCGGTGCAGAAAGAACTCAAAGATATGGGGATACAGGGATGGTGAGACGTGTGGCTGTAGCGCAACACAAGACCCAGACCACTTGATAATCCAACTAAAACCTTCTGGAAACATGCAATATGGATGACATATTGGAATGGACCGGTTTTCAGCCGCATGTGAAAACTTTGGCCTAACCTTGAATGCCAAGAAAACTGAGGTCATGTATCAACCAGTA